>OMKP01079991.1:0-49189 GCA_900302375.1 Bathygadus melanobranchus
CCGTTAATATTAATATATGAATATCCATGTTCAAACCAGCAGAGCGCTCATGTGTAACGTCAACTAGATCCTGTTTTGTTTCACATACAATAGGTGGCGCTATGCAAAAGCAAAGACGGAAAAAAGAAAAGAAAACAAGCGCTCCTTCCCGTGTCGGGCTGACAAACCAGAAAGCTGGTTGTATTGTATTTACAGGAGACGCTGTGATTAAGCTAAACCAGAAAGCTGGTTATGTTTACAGTTGAAATTAAGCACTTTGCCTACTGAATTCAAGGTTTCTAGGCTACTTTTGCAATATAGCAAAATAGAAGTTTTGAAAATGTGGTGGCGCGTCGTCAAGTGTACATACATTATGAGAATAATGGCTCAGGGAAATGTCCGGCCCGTAGGCCCTTAGCTTTCTGACAATTTGGCCCCATGAAAAATATAGTTGAATAGCCCTGGCTTAGGCTATACCATTATTGAGGCAAACTATATCGGCATACATGCAGAATATGAAGGGAAAACATCGCTCGGTCTCCCGGTGAAACCGCTTGTTCAGAATCACCCCGTAACCACACACAACGCCGGTTTAACAATTCCCTTCGGCTTATTGTCTACTAACACAGAAGTTATGAATAGCAAGCTTATGACGGTCATAATTCACCGCTAATCTATTACTCATTGTCTGTTGTCTGTTGTTTCAATGTCGTCCAGGTGGAGAGCTTGTTTCAGAAGTATCACTGCCGGCGAAGCTCTAGGATCAAGGCGTTGTCTCGTAGCGCCACCCAAAAGACGGTGTCCAGTTCCCCCACCACCAGTACAGCAGGCATCCCCGCTCCCAGTAGTGAAAGCGGGTTTGTACACACTCACACTCCCTCGCTCACTCACTCACTCTTTAATTAATGTGTGTGTGTGTGTATTTACTTCCATACACTGTCTTCCCTGACAGTTTAAAAAGTGAGGAGGAGCAGATGTGTCCCATTTGCCTGTTGGACATGCTGGACGAGGAGAGCCTAACGGTGTGTGTGGAGGGTTGCAGGAACAAACTTCACCACCATTGCATGTCCATTTGTAAGTTGGGCCATCGCTTTTAATTTAACATCTTCCGTGAACAGTGAGACGGACCTAAAGGCCATCATGCACTACAGCCTGTTGTGCATGTGCATGCGTTGTGAAATCGCTGTAGCCGTTTAGCTAACCACGAGAGCTACGGTGTCCGCCACCGTCACAAAACATTAGCCCCTTTCACGCGTCGGTCCTAGTAAGTTACTGGGATAGCCTCTCTGCTAGCGATTTTCGCTATCCACACATGCAGCGTTCCGGGAACATCTCCGTCCCTGTCACACATGGCATAGCAACGCTAGAGTAGATTGACATGGGACAGTCCAGCAGATGGCGGTAATGCAATGCTTATGGATGCTGCTGCCATGAAACTCAACAGAAGAAGAAATGAGAGGCGGACTGAGAGGATTTCAGAATCTGCCCAGTTTCCAGCCATTCAAGAAAAAAGGAGCTTGTTTGCAAACAAAATAACTTGTATTCATATTAGGGCTGGCCCAAATACATAATTTTAAGCTTTGAATATTTGTTCGGTTTTCCAAATTAGTATTCAGAGAAAAAATCAATTCATAGTGTATATGGTAAATGGACTGCATTTATAGAGAGCTTTTATCCAAAGCGCTTTACATTTGCCTCACATTCACCCATTCATACACCGACGGCGGTGTCAAACCATGCAAGGCGACAACCGGCTCATCGGGAGCAGTTGTGGTTAGGATTGAACCAGCAACTTTCCGGTTGCCGGTTGTCTCTCCCTGTCTGACTCGGAACCGACGGGAACAACCGCAGTCGCATTTTTATCAACTTATTTTTTACCAAAGCGGAAGGCAAAACTACAATATCACGTAGGATTGCTCGCGTGAACGTCAGTGTGGGCCAATTATTGGTCTGAACACCGCAAAGCCTGAAGTATTCGAATTGTGATTGGTTTGCTGGCTCCGCGTGAAAGCGCCCCTTTACGTGCCTCTCCCGGTAATGTTGCCGAAACAGATTTACCGGGATTACCCTGTCCGCGTTCACACGTGACCCCCATGCCGTAAATGTTCCGGACCATTTAGGGAATAGACTCCATGTGTGAAAGGGGCCCTAGATTCCCCCATCGCTCCATTCCATCGTTACTAGAATTATTAGTCCCTCCCAGAGATTTTTCACTTGCATACGCATGAGTTTTGAATGTACATCATGTCCACCCTTTTTTGGCGTAAATTACAGCGTTTACCATTCGGGGATCGATTTGTATTTGTAATATATGACTCTTAACAAGCTAATTTCTTCCTTAGGGGCGGAGGAATGTCGGAGGAACCAAGAAAGCCTAATCTGCCCCCTGTGTAGAGCAAAGTGGAAGTCTCATGATTTTTGCAGGTAAGACGGTGCACATTGTACTCCATGCTCCATAATAAAGTGAAAGGCTGTAAATGAATGGGACGAGCAGTGGTCCAAGTCCCAATGGGTCTCGCCGAAACAAGGACACCAACGCCTTTCGCTCAGCGCTTTAGAGTGTGAATATCTGCTGAATGTAAAACTATGTCTGATTCTTAACGGGTAAGATGGCCGCTACTGATTCGTGGTTTCATCCTGCAGCCTTGAGTCCTCGGTGTCGAGCGAGGCCTCGTCGGGTCATAAACATTTCCAACCTCCATCCTCCTTTCAAAATGCAAACTCTGGGGCGTCTTCAGAAGACGGGCATTTCAACCTTCCCAACTACACTGTTCAACAGATACCTCAGTCATACAAAGACCTGGCTGAGCCATGGATTAAGGTAAACAGATTGTTCTTCCTTCCTTCTGATAAGTATGGTCACTTAATAGTTTTTTGAACTCCTGTTTTTGGCACAGGACTGCAATCGTCCATGTAGCAAGGTAAACTTGTCTTTACATACATACCCGTGTCTCCCCTCTCCAGGTATTTGGTAAGGAACTCGTAGAGTGCCTTTTCTCCCGAAACTGGAACGTCCGAGAGATGGCCCTGCGGAGCCTCACTCGTGACGTCAGCAGGGCGCTCCTCATCGCCAACGGTGAGTGCTTTCCTGGAACAGGACAGGGGGCAACGGCGCCCAGAATGGGCCGTGGTTACAGCCAGATGTCCAGAGATGTGGTGCTGGAGTCCTGCTGCAGTGTCCTGTCAATGGTCTGCGCTGACCCAGTCTACAAAGTCTATGTGGCTGCATTGGTGAGACTCATTCACCAAACATTTCCCTTTCGTTTAATGACATTGAATAGGCATTACATTTACGTTAACGAGATTTCAAGGTACAAGATTTCAAAGTACAGCATGATAATAACAATACATTACAGCATAGTAATAAAGAGTAATATTACTATTAGCGAATACCTGAAGGAAGATGATAACTGTTTGCGCTCATTGTATTGTTGTGTGTGAGTGTTAATGTTGGTATATTTTGTTATTTAGTACTGCAGTTGTATGCACTAGTTGCAGATACCCTCTCTGAAAACATGTGTATTGCATACTTCATATTCATACGTGACCTTCAAGTGTAACGGTGGCCACTTGAAAATCGTCCTCCCATTCCTCTGAGATGCTGCTCCCTCACCATGAAAAGCAGACTAACATTCAGTGAAAAGCTTGTGATTCGTGATTCAGAACACCAACCCCATGTCCAACCTGCCTGTCCGTAGAAAACGTTGAGGGCTATGCTCGTGCACACACCCTGCCATTCTGTCTCGGAATGTGTCAGCCTGCAGCAACTCCTTCAGCCTGTCATGGAGACCATCCTAGTGAAGTGTGCGGATGCTAACAGGTACGCTGTTTATATGCTACTGTTGCTCACTGTTAAAAAAAGTTTTACTGCTGTCAATATTTCTTTAGGTTCAACCACAAATATGGTTGTGAAACACTTTTAAAGGTGTTTGACTGCTCAGACACGTAATGTTAATGGTCAATTTTCAAAATGATAACTGCCACTGCAAGATCCACTATGTATGATTTTATTTGTCATTTATATTTACATTTAAAAGCGTAAATGTATGATTTTATTTCTAAATATATATATTTATTTCTAAAATAAATAATCAATTTATAAATAGTGGATCTTGCAGTGGCAGGCCAACATTGCTGACTGCATATATTGACAAAACGGACTGCATCAGCGGGAATTATGAAGTCAAATTATTATTATTAAAGCGTCTGCCAAATGCCCTAAATGTAAATGTAGTCCTATTTGGGGGGATCAGACAGTAGAGACTGAAGATGTCTAAAGAGAATGCTTCTATTCATGCCTTTTCTATATGGACTTAACCCTTTTCAATTAATTGTAAATCATTCCAAGTTCCAACTTATTAATGTGCATTCCAAATAATAAATGCCTTTTCCCTTTTGGATTTGTAGTCGTACCAGTCAGCTGTCGGTATCCACTCTTCTTGAGCTGTGTAAAGGACAAGCCGGAGAGTTAGCCATGGGGAGAGAAATCAAAGCAGGTAGATGCAGCTCTCCATAGCCTATTTCCATTTCTGTGCATTTATTATTATTGAGTTGAGTTGACATATCAACATGATCTACGACCAGACTTGCTGAACATCCCTCTTTCTGTTTGCAGGTTCTGTCGGTATTGGCGGAGTGGACTTTGTGCTGAAGTGCATCATGGGGATTCAGATGGTGGCAAATAACTGGCAAGGTCTCCTGGGACGTTTGTATCTGATTGACAGGCTCTTGTTGGAATTCCCTGCCGATTTCTATCCACACATCATCTCCGGAGGAAGTAACGGCAAGCAGCCCCAAAACATCGTCGATAGGCAAGTAGTTTGGGACAGTGGCAAAAAATGTCACATTTAAAAAGTTCTCCTTAAAATAATGGCCGTTATCATATTGTGTAGCTATAATTATATCTGGTTATAAGTAAGAGGTCTACTGTATGTAAGACATACAGTAGGAATTACTCATTTCTGAACCATGTATCATTCATCTCTACCCAGGTACCAGAAGCTCCTCCCCTTGCTGAGTTTTGCCCTGAAAGCTATCGATAACTCCCATGCTATGGTCGGGAAATTGTCGCGTCGTGTGTTCCTGAGTGCCGCAAGAATGGTGATCCACGTGCCACAAGTCTTCATCAAGCTCCTGGACATGCTGAGTGTCACCAGCTCCACTCATTATGCCCGTATGCGCTGCCGGCTATTGGCTATGGCTGAGGAAATGGACATTTTGGATCAAATTAACATAGACCTTCAGAGCATGGAAACAATGGGCAAGGCACAGGAGCAGGCGGGCGTCTCTGTCTTTAAACCCTCGGCACTGCAGAGCAAACTCAACGTTGCCACGACCGGCGCTCCCTGCCACGCGGATCATTCGACTGTCGACTGGACGGGACACGCTCTCGGTGGACAGGTGGGAGACTGTCCCGAGGAGACGAGAACACAGAAACTAGCTGCCACTTCTCTCACTGGCTACCACAATAATCTCTCCGTTGCCACTATTGGGGGATTCCAAGTCGGGAACCCAACTCAGCTGGGCAATAGTCTACAAGGCCACCGCCTCAATTGTCTCTCCTCTAGTCACACTTGTCCTCTCTCTTTAAGTTCCGCGTCTCAACCACCCGTGTCCTACTTTTGTCCTAACAATTTCCCCGAAGCGCTTCGCACCCCTTCAAGCCAGCTTTATATACCAAAGTGCTCCCACATCGGCTCCGCCTCCTCGGTGCACAAGGCCTGCTCTGCACCGCAAGATGCGATAGAGCTGGATTTGCATCGTGCAGACCAACACTCTGACACCCACGT
Organism: Bathygadus melanobranchus; assembly: GCA_900302375.1. NCBI lineage: Eukaryota > Metazoa > Chordata > Actinopteri > Gadiformes > Macrouridae > Bathygadus > Bathygadus melanobranchus. The sequence continues at coordinate 5,769 of OMKP01079991.1, forward strand.
GAAAGGTCCCCTCGGCATGAGGAACGTCAACAACGCCATAATTATGAATGAGGATGTATGCTTCATTCCAGTTCAGGAGGAGATTGGTCGTTTGGAGACCGTCGCAGACCTTGACGCTTCTCTGAAGGACATCCTCAGGTTTGACTTGCCGATGTCAGGGGACACCACCGACTCATTCCGGTCGGGATCTACGGTCTTTTCTCCCGTGCGGGGAGACGAGCGGGATTTGAGCACGTATTGTGACAGCGTGTCTGAAAGTCAAAAGTGCAAGGCAAAAATTGAGGCGGAGGAAGAGGAGGCCTTATCCTTGGTGATGGAGATGTCGAGAGCACAAGACGCCCTGCCCGTCATATCTCAGCTTCAAGTTGAAAAGGACGGTGACATCATCATTATGCAGGTACGTTACAGTGGACGTGTGCTACTTTTCCCAGGTCGATACCGCACATGTATTTATTTAACCTTTTTATTTAACCAGAAAACCAGTCTCATGGAGCTTGAAAAGTGCCCTGGCCAATACAGGCATCGTAAAATGTCAAAAAGTATTCATTAAGTATGTGTCACAAGTAAAAGTATTTTTCTTTCCTACCACTACACACCTGTTTATATATGGGGACATTTCTTTTTGGAACCTTTACAAATATGAAATATTAAAATTAGGGGTATGAGTCTGTCGGCATGTCATGATTCAATTTTGATTCTCGGGGTCACGATTCCATTCAAAATCGATTCCGTACGCAGGGGTACTAATTTCAGGATCTACTCCTGTCTGCTGTGCACCAAGAAAGTCAAATTATGGCATGAAAGCAAAGTGTATAATTATGCATTTTTTACTTTTTGAAAAAGTTATCAACTGTATAAGGCAATAATGTGAACACACAAAGGCAAACCTATGACAACTAAGTTGCAAATCGATTCAGAATCGTAGAAGATAAGAATTGCGATTCTTATGTGAATTGTTTTTACTTTTATATTCGGTTTTTTTTATGTGTATATTTTTTACATTTTTTTCATTCTGGTACACCCCATAATTAGTTTCTGTTTGGTATATACCTCTGTTTTAACTCTGTAGACACCAGGGACTCTAACAGGCCATACCAAAGCAAAGCAACCCTACAGGGAGGGCGCTGAGTGGATCAAGGGCCAGCAGATAGGATTGGGGGCCTTTTCATCATGCTACCAGGCACAAGATGTCGACACTGGTACCCTTATGGCTGTTAAACAGGTGAGGTCATGCCCTCTTCAAACAGGTTCTCGTGTGTTTACGTTTTGTTAAATGCTCAAAATTAAGGCCTTGAAAATTTTGGAAAATAGACATGGGTCATTGAAAGTGCTTGAACTTGTATATTTTGTGCAAGAATAGAAATGTAAGTTCTTTTGATAGTTTTAATACTTTGAGAATTGCAGGCTTTACAGTTCACATACAACAATGTTGTATGATGTATGACTTAACCTTGATTCATGTCTCAAACTATGACGCGTTGGTTCCTTGAATTTGTTGGAATTGGGCCTCGAAAGTCCTTGAAAAGTTATTGAATTTGATGTTTAAGAAGGTGTGGGAACCCTGAATGAAACATGAATGATCAAATGTGACTCTTCAGACACCCGGTAGGCCCCTTGCAATGCTACTGGATGCTAGAACTCTCGTGTGTCCTCTCCTAGGTGACCTATGTGCGCAATACGTCTTCGGAGCAGGAGGAGGTGGTGGGGATCTTGAGGGAAGAGATCAGAATGATGGGCCATCTCAACCACTCCAACATCATTCGTATGCTGGGTGCCACCTGCGAGAGGAACAACTACAACCTCTTTGTGGAGTGGATGGCTGGTAGGCTCCCCATGAGACCTTATTGTATTATAAAACGACATGGAATGGGATGTGGCATCACAGTAATACCGGAAGGCAACACTCTCGCACCATGGGTTTCTGCAGAAAAATCACAGAAAATGTGTCCACCGGACCTGCTTCCCCAGATGAGTGACTAGTGTCCTCTTCTGAAGGGGAGGGGGGAAGGAGCTAAGCAAGGTGTTGCTGGTTAAGGCCCCTCTCCACTACGCGACAAACAGCCCGATTCTCGCCCTGATTAATTCTGAAGGCATTAATGCACTAATGTAGAATGTTAGAATTTACAACCCCTAATACCAATTTCCAGAAGGCTTTTAGTACAAGACGAAGAAAGAAGAAGAAAACGATGTTTATTCCGTGTGTAAATAGGTGGCAGCGTGTCTCACCTGCTGAACAAGTACGGCGCCTTCAAGGAGTCTGTGATCATCAACTACACCGAACAGCTGCTCCAAGGACTCGCATACCTCCACGAAAATCAGATAATTCATCGCGACATCAAAGGTAAGGGGGTTGGCTGCGTGTATCGCTACAACGATCTTTAGACAAGGAAAACGAACTATTTGAGGCCTCTTAAATGTTGTATATGCTACCAATAGGGCTGAAACTTTTGGCGTACTAGCCAATAAGCATGAGTCGTTGCCACAGACTCACACTCCTAGCCTAACATGTTGCTTGTGGCTTTTAACTAGGGGCCAACCTGCTGATCGACAGCACTGGGCAGAGGTTACGGGTGGCTGACTTTGGAGCCGCCGCACGCCTTGCGTCAAAGGGTACAGGAGCTGGGGAGTTTCAAGGCCAGCTGCTGGGGACCATTGCCTTCATGGCACCTGAGGTACAAGTCTACCTGTCGTTTTGGAAACAAAACTCTCGTTAGCAATGTGTAGTATGAGGAAAGTTTGGCCGGAGTACCCTGAACACCAGCGTTTAGGCTAGTAAGTCTCGGTGTCTTGTATGGTGGCCGTTTTGGTTTGTTTGTCGGACATGTCTTCAAAAGCACATATTTTGCTTTTAAATCCTGCTTGTCAATTCACCAAATCATTGATCTGCAGCATCAATGCGAGCTTGTGATTCAAAGAGACTTGGCTCTGCGACCATGCGTTGACGTCGCCCGGATGTCTTGTGTACAGGCTGCAGCTGTCCGACGCCGGGCCTCAATGTGTTTTGCTCCACATTTAACCCGGGGACCCGTACCACCTTATCGAGCTGCTCCCTAATTCCCTGCGTCGGTGTTGTTGTATCACAGGTGCTGCGGGGGCAGCAGTATGGCCGTAGCTGCGATGTGTGGAGCGCCGGCTGTGCCATCATCGAGATGTCCTGCGCCAAGCCCCCGTGGAACGCTGAGAAACATTCAAACCACCTGGCGCTCATATTCAAGGTACCGCGGTAGATGGATGGATGGATCTATCTGTCTATCTGTCTATCTGTCTATCTGTCTATCTGTCTGTCTGTCTGTCTGTCTGGGGAAATTGCAGTTTTGAAGCAGTACAAGTACAGGAGAGAAGCACACCTCATGATACAATGACAAATTTGAGGGCAACAAGTTGTATAAAAAGGTCCTAAAAATATACCATAAACAATTATACAAAAATGTACAAGTAGTGCAAGGAATAATGACGGTTGTAATAATAAGAATTTACAGTTGTGCAATTTTGCAATTGGTCAACACACGATGCGTGCGTGTGCGTGGGCGTGTGTTCAGGAAGGAAGCATGGAGTAGCCAGACGGCAAGCGCTACGATGACTCTTTCAGAAGCCGACTGTGGCGCAGTGCTGTCACTTGTACGCACGCAAGTGAATTCGTCTGAGTGGCTCCACGTTTTGTGTTCCTCAGATCGCCAGCGCCACGACCGCACCCTCGATCCCTCCCCAGCTGTCGCCGGGGTTGAGAGACGTGACGCTGCGCTGTCTGGAACTGAAGCCCGCTGACAGACCGGGCTCAAGGGAACTGCTGAAACACCCCGTATTTCGTAGAAACTGGTAGCACCCTTTTATGCATTCAATTTGAACGTTTGCACGGCTCGTCAAGTGTCGCTCCATAATAGATTTGTTTAGTGGGTCTTTGGACAACACGAGTTTTAAGACGGTTATTGAAACATTGTGCCTACTGTTAGATGTGCAGTTTTGGTAAACTGTAGGTGGTTCTTACCATAGTTTGAGTACAAATTAGTTTATTTTCATAAATATTTTTTATAAATACTAGTTTTATTTTTAGTAGATACTGGAGATTGCGTAAGATTGTAATTAAATGCATGACCAATTCTAGAAACCATAGTATGCACTTCATAGTTGAGGCATCCTCATGGGGTAACTATAGGGTTACACACACGCATTCGTTTTTCTGTGTATACATCAGTTATTCGTTAATGAATGAATGAATGAATTGTATGCAATCATTTATATTTTAAGTGCATTCAATGCAATTACACAGAACTGTTTGAACCCAACTGTTCAAATGAAAGTGTCAAACGACAGACAAAAAGGCTTTGGTTAAATGTTGAGCCATCTGTCTTTAACTGGTACAGTTGGGGGCCAGAATTTTAAGCTTGTTTTTAATTTTTTTTGCCTTGCTGTACTGTGGTACCATTGTAGTGACCAAGAAGAACTGTTGAAGAAACCATATATAGGGCAAACTTTAGGATGCTGCCTACAGGTGATTGTTTGGCACATTGAAGCCAAATGTATGTATATGTATTCTTATATATGTATACTCTTAGTGTTTGAGGTAGAGAACTTTTGTTTCTAGCAAACGTCATCTGGCTGTGCCTGTATACTCTATAATCCTTAAAGGATACCTTCTGGATTTTTCAACCTGGATGCTATTTTCCCATCATTTTGGGTCGACGTGATTAATGTGGACATTTTTTTAAATGATCCAGTATTGAGCGAGATTGCTTCAGCTGCCATCAACATTTTCTTTACCTTTCTTCTTGCTCTGAAATCTCACATTGTCGAAATCAGCTAAATATTCAGCCATGACTTTGTCAATCTTTTAGATAACACTAAGATAACTTTCTGTAGTCGAGCACAACTCTTGCTGGCACTCGCTCACGTTTCCACCATTCTCTTCCTGCAACAACTCAACTCAAGTCAGAGCAAGACTTCTCCTTGAGTGAGACTTGGTTAGAAATATATTTCTCTGTAGGGATCCTTTCCATAATGTTGTCAGACACTTATAATAGCAATCTGAGCATGTTGGTGGCAAAACGAAGACTTTTAGAGGCTGTACATTGATGGGGCCCTATTGCCCCAAAGGGTTACATTGCAGACGTTTTGGGGCCCAAAGCAAGCTCGCTCAATACTGGACCAATTTAAAAAATTGTTGTCAGCATTAGTCACTTAGACCCAAAATGATGTTAAAATAGGGTCCAGGTTGAAAAATCCCATGGTTCTCCTTTAAGTTCCTCATAAATCTATTGTATTGGTGCTTTATGCTGATAAAATGTAATGCTTCATTCTAATATGTATTAAGAGTCTATTTTTCATTTTGTATTACTTGCAAGAGGCGTATAAAAACTATAAAATATTTTAATCAGTGAAAAGGATTTTTTCGGTAACTTATTTTTAGTTCTTGATGTCAATCATTGCAGAATACACGGAACACTACTGAGACAGGAGTCATAGCAAAAATAAAAATAGATTTTTCTCCTACAAATTAAATATCTTAAATGTCAATACACCTCTGTGGTATAATGTGTGATTGTTTCTCTGTAAATATTTTTTAATGTGAAGTGTTGGTTACCTTAGCATTACTGCTAACAGTAAGATTGCTACCAGGGATACTCACACTTAGGTTGGATTAATGTGAAGATCACTTATGGATTGATAGTATCACGGGTATGTAGAACATCAAATATGTTTTTGACTGGACTATCTTGGATTGGATTAGGATTAAGACTATTCCATACTTGGCTTGTATAAACTATTACATTTTTCATTAGGATTGGAATGTGTGGATGTTATTTATTTTTTTTTACATTTCCACTCTTACATTACAAATCAGAGTTTCAATATATAGTACATGTTTCTGAAGAAATGTGTGTGATGCCTTTTGTTTTCTTGTTTGTGAACCTTTAAAAAAAACCAAACATTTCAATCAAGATGGCTCCTAACACTGGTTATGCAATTTATATTTCTGCACAAATCTATGCCAGATGATGTCACTTGTCATAGTTTGTATGGCAAATGAACCCACAATGACCTTTATTTTATTTTATTTTATTTTTATTTTTTTACAAATGTTAAGTGTTTAGTTGATCTTTAAAGAAATGCCCTCTTTTTCTGTAGTTTTTAAACATGAACTGGAAAAGAAATGTCAAGTATTACATTTTTTTTATCATTACACAATATATGTAAAACCTCAGTGTGTTGTCTAAACCTTTCTCTCTGTTGTTTTCAGTCAAATTGGTTGTTTTTATTATTATTATTAATATTATTCTTTAATGTGATGCATTTGAGGGTCATTTTTGACCTGAGCTAGATCGTATTGAGAAAACAAACAAACATTCAATTACTGGACTACCATGGTGTGGTAATTTTTATATTGTTACACATATATTGTGTTGTTTTTTTAATTGGTTTTGACTACCTCAGGTTTCATATAAAGTCTACCAAAGTTCCTGCTTGCATGTAAATGCTTGCATGTATGTTCATGCATGTGTGTGGGGTAATTTGTTTTTTTTAATATTTACAACTTATTAATATACTAACAACTTATTTTGTTGTTGTTTGGACACGTTATATCTTTGATGTGAGCCTCCAAATAAATGGGACCCTCTGTAGACATCTTACAAATTATGTTTTATATTCATGTTTTTAAAAGCCTGTAGCAGTGTCATGAAGGGGGGAAATATATACAGACAAGCAAGTCTATTACCACAAAATTAATTGTATACACAGGTTTAAAAAAATAACCTCGAATCTTGAGAATATTGAGTTCAGTGGACTGACATTGCCTCTGGCCAGTGAGGTAGCAGTACAAAAACAACCTAAAATATTAGGTGGGGGTGATGAGCATTAAAATGTTACAAAAAAAGTCAAGTCCCCATTATATTGTAGTTATTACTATTCTCATTTTGTAGCTTTTCCTTTTTATTGTAGGACATTTGTCTAGAAAATAATTAATCCGGTTCAGGTAAAACTGGCAAAGGTAACATCAGTGATTTTTAAAAAATTGCATGTGATGGGATCTAATGCCAAGTAACTGTCTTCAATCATATTTGAAATTTTATTATAACAATTAGCTTAATCTTGTTATTTGATCGTAACAATTATTTTCTTAACAATTATACGCAGGGTTTTTAAGACCCCACTTTAGGAACAATACCACTGTAATAGAACCAAACACATTTACTGTTATGTCTTCAATTGCTTTGTTATGGTTTTAGTCCAAAAATGTGTATTTGCTATGTTTTGAATAAATATTTTACAGAACTATTCTCTTATTGTCTTCTTTTATTACCAAATTTGTCCCTTGCTATGTACCCTTTTCACCTTTGCTTGCTCAATCAGAACACTATCAAAGTTGTGATTGTCACAAATTAGAATGCGACTCGCTCTAGAATTGGGAATGTGTGATTATGAAGTGTACTGGAAGCCAAACTTGGAAGCATGACAAGTTGTACCGGCTTGCGGAACACACAAAATGAGTACAAATTGTTTCACATTTGTTTCACATCCTGCACACAATACAGTGCAAGAAGCAAGAAGATATAGCAATAGTAAGACTAGGGGAAATAATAGGTTGTTTGAAGTCACGTGATACCCATGATGCATAAGGTCAGATGGAGGGAAGGAAGTTACAGTAGTTACTTATGTAAACAGTGTGGAACCAAATGTGACAGGGTCTGGTATTTTTTGACACACACACACACACACACACACACACAATATGGCCAAAAGTCAGTGGACACCTGGCCATCACACCTATATGAGATTGTTGAACATCCCATTAAAAAAACCACGGGCATTAATATGGAGTTGGATCCCCCTTTGCGGCTAAGACAGCTGCCACTCTTCTGGGAAGGCTTTCCACAAGATTTTGGAGTGCTTTACACCACTCTAGCCGACGCTTGGCATTACGCATGGTGATGTGAGGCTTGTGTGCAGCTGCTTGGCCATGGAAACCCGTTCCACGAAGCTCCCGACGCACAGTTATTGTGCTGAGTGAGTGATGCAACAGATGATAGGTGATTTTTACGCGCTATGCACGTGTTGGCCCCCGCTCTGTGACTTTGCATGGTCTACCACTTCCTGGCTGAGCTGTTGCTCCTAGGCACTCTCACTTCACAATAACAGTTAACCCGGGGAAGATCTAGTAAGGCGTAAATTTCTTGAACTGACTTGTGGCAAAGGTGGCAACCTATGACAGTGCCACGTTTTGAGTCACTGAGCTCTTTCTAACCCTTCATGGCAATTTGCTGGATTTTATGCACCTGTTAGCAATGGGTGTGGCTGAAACTCAATAATTAGAAGGGGTGTCCACTGACTTTTGGCCATATAGTGTATATATATATAATGTATATATAATTGTATATGTAGAGATGGATTTAAAATGATAGATTTACAATCTTTTGCGCCGAACATTTTTTATTTTTTTTTTATTTTTTAAAGTAGTACCAGAGTAGCACAGTGTATATCCAGTGTATGTATACCCAGTGAACGCTTCCTGCCCTCCACCCGATGTTCCTTCTGGCATCCGGTATAGAGAAGGGACCAGGGGAGGAGGGAAGCTGGTTTTGGAACGCCGCCCTGTGACGACACTGCTATGGGCGTGACATACCGGAAAATAACTGTTGGGCAATATGTCAGTTGTCTTTCGGGAGACATTTTACTGAGGACTAACGGATTCCTGCCTAATCAGACAATTCGAAAGTTAATCAATAGCATAAGTGTGTATTATTAATTGAGTATTATGGATACGATGTGGTTTAGAGGCTAGTGACGCTGAGCACGTAGTAGTTTTGGGCCGTCCTTGTCCTACCAGACTTTTAGGTAACCTGCGACGTACGTATTTTTCCAAGTTTTTGTTTTAAATTAATTCAAAATCATCTACAGCTCGTCGTATTCACTTGCCTCTGTTTTTACGCAATGCCGTTAACGTGGTTTTCTTTAAAAAGAAAAGAAAAAAGTGTTAATGTGGCTGTGAATGGCTTTAGCATTAGCCTGATGATCTTCACCTAACCAATGTTGAAAAACGCTCGGATCCTTGTTTGTTTTGCTGAAATTGTAACAACAACAACAACAACAATAACAATAACAACAACAACAACAACAACGGTACAACGCTAAACGTGAACGTGAGCACAAGGTCACCTCCGCGTTAAAACTGCATCCTTAACGTTATTCATGTGACTGTGGTCTTTCAGGTCTCCCATAGAACATGACTGCGGATACCCACGTTGGGTTGTGTCACCGTCTTGTGTTGGCCTGCCTGGTCTCGTTCAGCCTGGCCTTCAGCAACGACAAGTCCAGCTTACCTTTGACACTACACGGTAAAATAATCTGATCTATACGTTTCAGATGCTTATTTATGTTTTCGTCCGTTTATGAATGCACACATGTTAAGCTAGAGGGGAAACTACCTGCAAGGGAACAGGTCTTTGAACTATTAAGCTTAATAAGAATCTAAGTGTATCTTAAAAAGCCCTAAAACCAAGCCTCATATGTGACTTAGACAAAGAGTGATAACTAATCAGGAATACAGTGTTGGTAGATTTGTATTTATTCATGTCTTGTCTTGTCAGCTGAAGTCTTGTATGAAACAAGAATGTGTAAACTACAATAACAATTACAATTTTCCTGCTCATCCAAATGATGGTTGACATGTATTGTGAAAAGGAGTGGGGACATGCCCTTGTCCTCCTAACTTAAATCCAGGCATTATACGTTAATTAAGGAAAACATGAAATATCTTATCGGATCGTTTTGAAATTGAGGTTTGAAGTTCTCAATAAAATGAGAAAATACTCAGTACTTTTAATTCGTCAAGTATTTAATTAGCACAGGAGTATACACAAAGGCTTCAGCATGTGCTTATTTTATATACTATTTATTTAATGAATTACCAGAAAACCATGCTATGTCGTGACATATATCATTATCGAGATAGTCCCTGTGTTTTCAAACGACATTTCCTTCTCATTGTTCTTTGTCCTCAGAATTCAACCCCAAAGTAAACATTTCACCGCAGTCACCTGTGGTTGAAATAGGGAGTAATTTCACCGCCACCTGTGTTCTGGCCGTCACAAAGGAAGCAACGGCAGATGACCTCGAGTGGTACTTTATTTCAGGCACTATTCCTCCGGAGCAGTACACCAAAATCAACACTACCGCCGTCAATGTCACTATCGCAATCACCAGCGAAACACTGCCTTGGTTATATTGTGGATGCAAGAGGAAGCCGCCCGGCAGCTCCGCTGCCCAGCATATATATGCCATACAATTGATAAAAGTCTGTAAGTTCCCATTATGTAGTGTGTGTGTGTGTGTGTGTGTGTGTGTCTGTCTGTCCTTCCGTCTGTCTGTGTGTACAGTAGGGGGGTAGTGCGGGGTATGTTGTTCAATTCAACTGAAAATTCAAAACCGACTTCGACTTCATTAAGGAACTGAGAACAACAACAACAACAACCATGTCTAGAGAATCTGACAGATCGTGAATTCAATCAAAACAGTAATGCTAATGAAGTGGCTTTACTTTGAAATGGAACGTTCTCTGGCGTTCACACGCAACCACGTGTTATTGCATGACATGTAAAGTGCCAATGTCAGATTAGCGTGACCATGACCACACGTGAACAGGAAGTAGACCATAGAACATGTAGTCACACATTGGAGCTGTTGATTTTTGAGAGGGCGCCTCTAGTATTGGAGGTATGAACAGTGTGACTCACCCCCGCTCTCCCTTCATGTATGTGTGATTTTTTTTTGCAGATCCCCCTGAAAAGCCAGAAAATCTCTCCTGTATGGCTGTCCAGGAGGGCACCCAAATCTCTGCTAACATTACCTGCTTTTGGAATAACACTAAACCTGGTACTCCGGAGAGAAAGATGAAGAATACGCTATTCGTGATGCAAAGGTGAGTTCCGTTGGTAGCTGCCTTGGATGCTATTTGTCTTGTTCTTCTTACCTTTTGAGCTGAATTACTAAGCAATGTTCTCACGTATTCTGTAATAGCAGAGTTGAATTATTGTTCAAACACACCTTGCCTAAACGTTACATTTGATTCAAATGATCTGATAGTTTACCTAATTAAATGTCTTTTCTAGATAGATGATGCTAATGCTGCAAAAAAATAGATTTGTTTTTTTAATAATGACTGACATTTTGCTATGAAGTTAGTTAGAAAATGAATGTTAACGTCACAGTGAACCTAAAATCGTTTTTTTTTTTAAATGATTATTTTTTAAACATGGTAATATGTCTTATATGATCGTCAATATCGTAATCTAGCCCAATTTATCGCCGCTCCTAAAACAAGACCGTAATTTAGTCAAATCCTCCAGTCGGCCAGTTTACGGACGTTCCGCTGTGCTCTGAACGCAGGTGGCTTTGTTTTCGTGACACCAAAGTGCCTCTTCAGATACACACTGACGTCATTACGAAGGCACACCGGCTGCGAGGTGTGATGGTCGACGTTGGCGGCTTGCGTCCGATAGAGGGTTAAGCTTCTCGGACGCTTATAGTACGGCGCCACTGTGCGTGTGGATGTGCGGAGCTCCGTCTGGACAGGGGTTGATTTTGATCGGGTCGGCGTCCGAGAAGCTTCGCCCTTTCTCGGACGCAGACCATCATAATCAATAGTATAACGCCTTTAATATACAGCGTGGCTTGTTATAACGCTCGTACACGACCATGGCTTGAAAAATTGGTATGACAAAGTTAGCGCGGGACTCGTAACCATAGGGATGACACGTCCCCCTCCTTCCTAGAACTCGTGGCACAGAACACGTTTTTGTTTGAATTAGAGCTGAAACAGGTGGTTCACTTACACTTACACTTTAACTATTTGTATCTCTATAGTACTATCTCATAATCATCAATACTTTTCAACAGTGACGAAATCCAAAAGGAAGTTACAAATGCAAACAGTGGGCAGGTAGTGCTGGCTGTTTTCCCACATCACGTGATGGTTAAGGTTTGGGTGGAATCCGAGAACAGCCTCAGAAAGGTGCAGTCCGACGTCCTGGAGACGGTGGCTGAGCGGTTTGGTAAGCTGCGTTCAATCTACTAGTTATTACTGACAATGGTCGTTGTTTATTGCTGGTGTTGTCAAATTTGTCACACACACACAGTGTGTGTGTGTGTGTGTGTGTGTGTGTGTGTGTGTGTGTGTGTGTGTGTGTGTGTGTGTGGATAGACAGACAGACAGACAGAAGCTAAACAAATCATGTAATTAAAAAGAAATGGTTCATAAGGTCAAAGCGATACCACTACAATTACGACAGAAAAGTGTGTGTGTGTGTGTGTGTGTGCGCGCTAGGCTGACATACAATTATTTCAATATTTCATAATGACTGGATGCTCTTCTACAGTGAAAACAAATCCACCGGCAGCCGTGACAGTGGTCAGTGAGGAGCTGTTTCCTACGTCACTTCTAATACGCTGGGAAGCGCCTCTTGACAGGGCGTATGTGAGACTGAATTATCATGTCAGGTTCAGTCCACAAGGCTGTCCTCATACATGGGTAGAGGTGAATTTCTTTCTGTTCTTTCATACCTGAGATACATTATTGTATATTATAATTGTACATTGTTAATGTAAGAATGTGTCATTTTGAATGTCCATGAAACCTATATGGTAAAACAACTAGAAGTTAATCTTTAATAAAAAAAAAGTTGAACAACGTATTAAAATAGCTTCGCAAACTGAGCACGTGTGTTGTCTTTCAGGTACCGCTCGCAGACACCGCGACGGAAAAGCCGTCTTTTAGACTGCAGTCCCTGCAACCGGACACAGACCACGTCGTACAAGTGAGATGCAAAATAATAGGAGAAGAGGACTTTGGTTATTGGAGTGATTGGAGTAACAACGTCACCGCAAGGACAGCAGAGGACAGTAAGTATTGGAAGTCCTGACACGGCCCGCGTACTTTGGCCCGTAACAGATATTTATGTGCCCGGTATCAGAAATGTGCGGCAACAATATCACCTAACCGATTAAATGTCCTTTGGGAAGCGCGCAGAGCCTATAGATGCCCATTAAGCCGCACCTGCTCGTACTACACACTCGCAGTTAAAATGGCGTCCTCCACATTCATGGAGACAAATTTCAGGCGAACTCAAAACACATCAACACCTAAACGTTGCTTGTAGTTGTGATGAAGTAGATGGCTTCATATTTCATATAAGTGGATTTAACAACATTTCAACAAGCAGTATCACTCCCGGCAAACAATTATAATGAGTATTAATTTACCCAATGGCGTAATTGTGTCGTTTGACATACATGAAAATAAATGGATTTCTCGGGAATATTGAATTTATCACATTTAGGGCATTTGGCAGACATTCAGGTACAGTAAATGGATGTTGCCAGTATTTATCAACGTTAATTTTTTAAAAACATTTTTTTAAAATCTAGAGCCAAAGAGTAAACCAGACTTATGGCGGACCATCTACAGAAATGAGAGTAAGCTGATGGTTCGTATACTTTGCAAGGTGAGTTGATGGTGACACAAATGTGGGGCCTTCGAGGGCCACCACGGGGGGCCACCAAAGAAACATTCATGCATTTCCACATTTTTTTGAACCGCAATGTCCCTTACTCGTCAAGCTTTGTCGTCAGTTTCTGCACGGATTTGAATGATGATTATGTCTGTGTTGCTTCCCCTCGTCAGGACCCTGTATTGACCAACGGAAAGATCAAAAGCTTTGACGTGAAGGTGCAAGACCGGCAATGGGAGAGTGTTTTGGTGAACAGTGTAGACTCTGGGCAATGCACAAATCCTAGGATCCCTATTGACCTCGGACAGGTCGAGCACTCCAGAATGATTGTGCAAGTCATTGCCCACAATTCGGCGGGAAGTTCTCCAAATGCATCGTTAAAGATCCCCGGAAGTGTGCGCGGTAAGGATACACCTCAGACATATAACTTCTATATATAGCATGAAAACTGTTAAAAGCCATTGTTGATGCTTGACGCTGTATTTGGTGTTGATGGTGTTTTCATTACTGCCTATCTTTTAATATTTCCACCCCCCCGTTTCACATGTCTAATACTAATATCCATTAGGGTTTGCACTTAATGATATTTGATATGTAATTGAATCCTGTGGATGTGTGTTCTGTTGCGCACGATTCAGACTTTCCACCAGTAAGCAAACTCAAGTGGTTAAGCCGTGAGGGCCAGCTATCGATCGAATGGCTGCCCCCCAACAGAACCTTCACCAAGCGTCACCTGACAGAGTATGTAGTGGAGTGGGTGTCCATGAATGATGGACAGATGGACTGGCAGAGGGAGCACGCAAACTCAGTGAAAGCTGTCATTAGAGGTAATTAATACAACGTATCCGTTCTGCAAATGTGTTGTTAGCGTAACGACTCTGTCTGTATTTCGCTCGTTTCATGACGCTTTTGTCTTCTCGTTAGGAGACCTGCAGAATTTTACATGCTACAACATATCCGTCTACCCACTGTACTCTGAGTGGATTGGACAGCCGGTTACCGTCGCAGCCTATGTGGAGCAAGCAGGTAAGAGTGTTTTGTGTGTTATAATCTCTTATGTATCCAGCTAATGTTATGCCTTTTTGGAAGAGGATCATTAAAGGATAACTGCAGTTGGTCCAGTGTTGAGCGAGAGTGCTTCAGCCGTCAATGTAAACTATTGGGGCAATGTCAAATGTTTGGTGGGTCCTCACGCGTGTACCCCGCATGTTTCCAGTCGCGTGGTGTGGACCACCGACCCGACGGCAAGGCAAGACTGATCAGTCGCGTAGTGGAGCGCAGCCTTGAAGTGCTCTCGCTCAAACCTGGACCAGTTCCTGGGTGTTTTCTTGGTGTTTTCTGCATTAGTCACTTAGATCCAAAATGATGGGTTAATAGGGTCCATTAACACTGTGCAAGAAACGTGCGTGTGCGTGGACTTTCATCAAACGTAATAGATAATTTTCATTTAAAGTTAAGCTGTGTCCCGGGCCAAATAATCATCCCCACATCACTCATTATGTCCTCTTGCTAATTGTATTTGTAAAACACTGGTTAAGAATGCATGAGGTATTCAACGTCGTACGGAACGTTGTGCCTTGTAACCCGTAGAACTGTTGTAATGACCACACCCTTCCTTCAGCTCCACTAGAGGCTCCTGTCGTGAAGCTGGAAAGGGTCAGCAGCCACGAGGCGGTGCTGTCTTGGAAAGAGATTCCCCAGGAGAAACGGCGGGGCTTCATAGTTAACTACACCTTGTACTATTCCAACGACAGTGACGTCCGCGGTAAGAACCTCACCTCAGGTGATCGGTGTCATCGTGAACAGTGTAGGTCACGTATTTGACAAGCTGTCGTGCCGCTGCCCTTATGTTGTTACTACCAAAACCCCAGCTGAGGGGAAAAACAAGGGGGACTATATTTCATTCTTAACTGTAGTATCCCCTGTGGCTCATGGGAGACGTTACTGCAGTAAAGTAAAGTGATAATGGCCTGACTCTATTCAGCGCAGTGATAGGCTGCTGGCTTTTATCCCTCCCACCCCCACCCCAGGGTTTATTTGCCAGAAACTCGTTGCTGCATAACAGAGAACGCATCTCTCTGGCATTTTCCCCAGGCCATGTGTTTTTTAACTTTCGAGACAAAACCTTTGGGCGACGAATAAGTGCTTATAGAGCAAAGCTTTGTGGCGTTATCTGCATTTTGCTTTGTGTGTTTGTTGTGGCGTAGATACTCTGTAGTTTCGAAGCCGATCGCAAACTAGCTACACCCGCTCTAGACGAGCAACAGGCAGGATGTGATACCTGGGTGAGATTGGCACACAGACCGCTCGGCCTGTGGATTGTTAGGCTGATAACATGAACGAAAGGCGATTTAATGCTAATCCCAACCTCTCGATGGCTTCCTGATCCTGAACTCCTCAAGAACAGTGGGGGTGAGAGAAGGGTTCGAGACAAGAGGTCTGGCAGTGAGGGGGATGGGAACAGGATGAAGATGAAACCATATTAACTGTTACAGGAGTGATTTCTTTCTTCTTCAGATACTACTCTTGGCTAATGCCGTTGTGATATTGATAGATAGTATACGGTTACAGTACAATAGCCTCAATAGTCATGCGATGGCTGCGCGTTGCCGTGGCACTCTGACTTCCTGTCTGTGAAAGGTGCTGCATCAACAGACTCCACTTCCGTCCGACCGACTTGACTCACCGAAAGAAGAGCGCGTTCACGGACACGGACACGGAGGTTGAATATGGCGCCCTAGCACGCGTGAACGTGCGCTGTGCTTCTTGCTTTGCAGTCATACCACTGCCGGCCCACACCTACTCATACCGCCTGCAAGGACTGTTGAGCAACACCAAGTACTGTGTGAAGGTTGAGGCGTCGACGATACGAGGCTCGGCTACCAGCACAGGCCACGTGTTCGGCACGACCAAATACGGTAAATATGGGCGCCGGTAGCTCAGGGGGGTAGAGACGGTTGTCTGGCAACCGGAAGGTTAAATATGACTTTCAGCATTATTATTATTGGTCATCATTGTCTTTTTTTTTAATCTATTTTGAAATAATCATTCACGATATAGATACTTAGTGCCCTATTTGGTTGTCAAAATTCTGTGGTTTGTAGAGCATAAATCTTTTCCCTATATAGTGCACTGTTTGATACCTATAATGCACTATTAAGCTATTTCCAGAATATATCCCATGCTGCATAGCGGTTTTATGATTTAAGATTGGAAATCATAAGAAAAACACCTGTAGCGACCATCCCCTTTTCTATAAACCTTTTTATTTGGTGTCATTTAACATGCGTCAGCTCGTTCATGCGGCCGACGCTCGTTAAGCTGATTGATTTCCGTTGCGCAATTAGTGTCCCACTTCCCCTTATTCGCTGCCTTGTTCCCTGAATAGTGTGCTTTTTAGGGTTCACTATATACACATTAGGGAATGAGTGAACAAGTGTGCGATTTCAGACACCGCCTTGGACGGCTTTCTGAAACTGTTCTGTTTTTGATTCAGGGTCCGGGCAGATAAAGGGCATCGTGGTTGGAGTTTGCCTTGGATTCCTGTTTTTGGTTGTAATAACAATGTTCCTGTGCTTTCAAATGAAAGACTCGTAAGTTTCACTTTTCCTTCGCTTTTCCTTCACCCAGTAAAAAGTTAAAAGTGAATCTAGACTAGGTCATACTGTGGTATACATGACCTACAGTAGGTCATGTATACCACACAAACGTTATTAACCGAGAGTAACGTTGAATAATTGTTGAACAAATACCCAGCACAAAACCTACAACTCAACTGAACATACCACAACAACGATAAGTCAATATTTATTATGAGCACACGGCATTCGGGGTAATCCCAGCAGCGTCCGGGATGTCAGTTACTGTCACTATCCATATGATGTGAACATTTCCCCGGGAACAGATTCCCTGCATTTCTACAGTAACATACACAAACATTTGACACACAATTGAATTGGCTCACAGTGGAGGCCTAGTTCAGCTGGATTTGGGGTATATCAGTCTTGAGAGCAACTGGCCATGTATGGATTAAGTGCTGCAGTGCTCCTACTACCGCTGTTCATTTGTGCTGAGTCTTATCCATGAAAAAGGGGCGAGGCAAAGCAGTATTCAAAACTAGAAGAACCGAGAAGCAGCACATTGCTGTAGACACGTTGTTGGCGGGTGTGGCGGTGAACTCCTCGCTCCTCGCTGGCGAATGTTGAAATATTGCATAATGCTGCTTCAAGGAGTAAACAAATCTACAATCTATATATTTGCACAGATATAAAATGGCAATATTACAGTGAATCTCTCTTTGTTTCTTCTGCAGAATCCAAAATAAATTGTGGCCGACAATTCCGAATCCTGGAAATAGCAAAATTGTAACCTGGTCTCCTGATTTCCATTTGAAAGTAAGAAATAAGGTTTAAGTGAAATTAATATATGAATTCATAAAACATGCAACGCAATGGCTACATTTAGTTAATTGATCATTCAATTTGCTACTGTATGATGCTTAATGAGATCTAATAACCAATGTCAAGCCAATGACTAACAAGTGTCATGAATGCATTCTATGCATTTTTAGAATGCATCGTTTTCACATTGTCTAGCAGTGGTGACCGCCATGAAATAACTCTCCCCCCCCCCACACACACAGAATGACACGCCAAAGGAAAACTGTCTCGCTGACATGAGCGTGGTCGAGGTGGACGTATTGGCTGGTAAGTCGGTGTTTGAGGAGGACAAGGCCTGCCTGCCACTGAAGAAGGACAAATACCTGTCAGAGGAGCACAGCAGCGGCATCGGGGACTCCTCCTGCATGTCGTCGCCGCGCCAGAGCGTGTCGGACAGCGACGAAGGCGGCGACCTCGGTGAGACCACCGCGAGCACCGTTCAGTACTCCTCGGTGGTGGCCTCTCAGGGCTACAAGGGTCAAAACCCGGGTTCCCTGATACACTCCCAACAACCGCAACCGCAACCGCCTTCCTTCAGTCGATCCGAGTCCACCCAGCCCCTGCTCGAATCCGAGGACAACGGTGACATGCTGGGGACGAGTGGACAGTCACACCACCTCTCCCCTGTTTCCTCCTGTTACCGGAGTTCAATGTTCAACCCGGGGAGTACAAACTCTGCAGAAAGCGGGCCGCTGGTGCTGGGGGATCAGGATAGCTCGCTCTTAGTCAGGTTCTGGCCACTAGAAGAGGCGTGTCAGCAGTCTCAAGCTCCAGAAGCAGCAGAGAGTCCGGAATTACTGGAAGCTGGGCCAGTCTCCCACTGCATGACTAAGTTGGGTGGCTACAGACCCAAGTAAGGGTCTAAAGGAGGAGCCGTTGCACCATATTGCCCCATGGTGCATTTTTAAGTTGAAATCTTCAAAATTTTAAACACGAAATTGTAAAAGTCTTCCATGCTCTCACATTTGCTTGGCTACTTTTGTTACTTAAATGGACTGCATTTATATAGCACTTTTATCCAAAGCGCCTTACATTTGCCTCACATTCCCCCATTCAACCATGCAAGGTAACAACCAGCTCGTCGGGAGCAGTTAGGGTTAGGTGTCTCGCTCAGGGACACCTCGACAATTAGCTAGGCGGAGCCTAGCCTAAGCGAACCAGCAACCTTCCGGGTTGGCAGACAACCGCTCTACCCCCTGAGCTACTGCCACCCTACTTACTTCATAGTTACTTCATAGTCATGGTTGATGTATACTTTTTTTTTTTTTATTGTAAAACATTTTGCTCTGTGCCAACTATACTGTAGGCAGGCATGCATGCATGGAGACTCCACATTAAAGTAATCCAAATGTTTGTTTTGTGTGTTTTTGTGTGCACGTGTGCATATCAATGCTCTTTGACTGGAGAGCACTGCTCTTTCCCCTGACATGAATAATGTCTTTAGACGGAGATGGCACTGAATGGTCCTAGTTGGGCTCGGGCTTGTTTCACTTCATGCAGGGCTGCAATGCTAACTGTTTGATGACCACACAGAGAGAGACTATTGAGTCATTTGATAACAGACATGCAAGTACATGATGGAACAAATCCTCTGCCAGAAGTGTTGGCAGTGTTGTCATTTCGAGGTGATGATCTTGATATAAAGAGACGCCTCACTAACAGGCCTATGTCTCTTAATGCCACCATTTTGAGTGGGACAGAGCGTATGCCAAAACATAATCTTTCGAAATACGCCCATCAATGAACTGTGAATGTTTCTATGGCTTCATTTAGCTTAGTCTTAATTGTTGTGATTTATTTTAACAGGACATGAAGGCGTTGGCGTTGATGATTGCAAAATGTTTTATAGATGGGTCATGACTAATGAGATGTGGGTCCTGAGAGCAGTTGAGTACCACTGCCCTAGATATTGTTATAGAGTTGGTATCTTGGAAAAAAAACATTAAAAAAATTGCTTTTTTTATTGCATTGTTCTCACGTTTACAATAGACTTTGTGGCTGGAATGACCTTATGTTACCATATTGCCACACAGTCCAATGAATGCCAAACGCACATATCCATAATATTTACAAATGTGTTTGATTTGTAATATGCTCTGTGGACATGTGCTACTTACCCCGAGCTGAACTGGCCGGTCCGACCAGGTGGGTTGCTATGACAACCCAACCATGCCTTGGGCATAGTTGTCTCCCAACATGAAAGGACCTAAGTGAACCCAGTAGGCCTATCTACAGACACTGGACACCGTGTGTTTCTCTGAGGGACAGCGAAACCCAAGCTGATAAGACAGCTGGTCCTCCTGGCCAAGAAACAATATGGACGGACTGTACAAGATGCCATAAATTAACGTTGTTGTCGTTTAAACGCCGCCAGAAAGAGTTGCATGGCCAAGCAGGGTTTCACATACAAGGAAGTCGCTTTGGTGTATTGGTTCAGAACTACAAGATACTAAATAAAAATATATTCAAAAATATATTTATACATATAAAATGCATATGCAAATGAAAATCCATATGCAAAATTATGGAATTGCATTAGAATTTCATTGAAAAGACCTATTGGTAGCACAATATTTTATTACCATGCGACAACTGGTATAATACTAATTTACCGATGTTGCTTTGTGTGTGGGGACGTCAGGAAGCTGCGATCAGGCCCGGGCCTAAAAGAAAGCTTTTTGGGCCGGCTACTCTCTGTTATTAGTGGTGATTATAGAACTATCCACTCATAGATCTCTTTACTGTGACAACTCATATTGTGAATGGCTGAGTGGGATTAACCCAACCCTGCCAACAACACTAAAACCACTGGATGTTATGATGATATGAAATGCAGGAAATATAGTTGGGTTCATGAAAAAACAGAAGAAGTAAAGGAATAAGGCCTTTGGATTTTCCTTTTGTACACAGGCCACCATGTTGGAGGCAAACGACCCAGTGGCACGCGCTTTTAATGTGTTTTGCATGCTGCCGTTTTCAGTCCTGTCTATAATTGATGCAGGAGCAGTGACAGAGGCCCCTGACCTAGAAACATCCTCTTTAGCGAAGCCTAAAAAAAACCCTAAACTCATGGCACAAAGGACCCATGACACAATAAACCACCCTTGTTCAAACGAGATAAATCTATACTGTTGATGTGGCTTCATCACCATCCTGTCTTCATTTGCAAAGTAGATGGATGGAAAAGGATGGAAAACCCTGATGTCCACGTTGAATTATTTCGAGCTGCTCGGAATTTTGCTCTCTCCCTGCCACTCTCTATCTATGAAGGAGGTTTTTAAGAGGTGATGGATGTCTGATCTGCTCACCCTCTGAGCACCGAGTCTGACACTAAGAGGGATCAGCACTCGTGTCATCCTCTTTCATCACCAGGGTGGTTAGGGAGGAGCAGAAATGTTATCGGCCAATGTTGAGGGTCATGCAGCATTTTGGCCTTGGATGATGTATAGAGGGGACTTGTCTCTTCTCAAATGTTGTAAAGAAGTGGTGAAAGATTGCTCCTGCTCGGATCTTTGCGTCCAATACTATTATAATTATTATTATATAATTCTAATTATTATATGCTATCCGTGCAAAAATATGCCGTTAACGTTTGAAGTGTTACTTTGTGAGCCAACTGATAGTCTACAGGCTTATGTTCATGTTGTTATGTGTGCTGTATGTTGATTTGAGCTAAGCCGCTGAAACAAAAGTAAGCAGTGTGACAACACTGACACTCATATTTTAATCTGTTTTTGTCTTGCTAAACATGTCTTGATTGTTTCGTTTGAAATGTTCTGGTACTTTGTCTCCACAGAATTTTAATTCTTGAGTCTTTAATTTTTTTGTCTTTTAAGTCTTTTTTACTCTGCAATCCATATTCAATTCTCAGATATATTTTTTGACCTCACATTCCCCTTCCCAAGTAATCACAGACATACACTGAATGAACCCCACCCAAACTTGTTCACCATCGGTGTTATAGCCATTAGTCCGATCTGGGCTGGATGGTTACAAAATGTGGTTGTTAATGGTGGAGTAGGCTACCGCTAAATGTGTTTATCCTTAGCAGCTCAGACACCTCGTGACAACACCAGTATACCATCCACCCCAGATTTTAAAGAGTTGCACAGAGGAAGACTTTTGGTTCAAATGTTGACCAGACCTATTTTATCCATACAAATGTCCCAGACAGTCATCTTCTACAACAAATATTTAACAATAAATACTAGCTACGTCAAGTCATGATGTTTGGCACCTGACAAAACAAAATATAACCAGTGAATACAGAGCAAATGTTACCAAATACAGAACGAAATGTTAAAGGTGGAGTTAAATGTCACCAAATACAGAACCAAATATTAAAGGTGGAGTTAAATGTCACCAAATACAGAACCAAATATTAAAGGTGGAGTTAAATGTTACCAAATACAGAACCAAATGCTAAATATGGAGTTAAATGTTACCAAATACAGAACCAGATGTTAAAGGTGGTCAGTGCAGATGTTACAAGGGGACATGACGGAATGCTCTAAATAGCTGTTCTATAAGTGGGCTGCTTCAAGGGAAATCCAAGTCATGATATCCGCTCATTGACCAAACCAATACATGTATTGATTTTGCCGTAAAGTAAAGGCTTGATGATATATGTTTACATGTAGCGTGCTTCGTATATTTCCACCTAACCTCCTTCCAGCAAGCATTTTGAATGATCTTGATTAGAAAATGAACGTGTTTACAGAGGGAGGGAGCAAAAGAGGGATGAATGGCATTTTGCATACATTTTGCGTGTGTGTGTGTGTGTGTGTGTGTGTGTGTGTGTGTGTGTGCAGTGGTGGTGGAGGAGCAGGGGGTTTAATTATTTGAAAGGGGCACTACAACCCCCTCCCACCATACAAACACACACACACACACACGACGACATTAGTGTTATTAATTCTTTGGGAAGGCTCACTCTGATGTCACTAGGGAGCGCGACATTGGCCTGACCTTTCCACACGTGGCGTTGTTAAGATTTGGATTGTCAGCCTATTAGCATCGCAAGGAAACGTATCATAGATGAGACTGCTATATGATTATATTGCCAACAATGACTATTCACACAGATTCTATTTAATAAATGAATGATGATCACAAACCATATACCCTGAGTGAGATGAGAAAAGGAATGAACATATATGATGTATGTTTTGTGCTTTTGTTGTGTGTTTCTGTAATGCTAGTGGTGGAGAGAGTATAGGAGGCCTCATTTTCATCTGTAATCGCAGTATAATAGATGACATAAAAAGGATTCTCATCCGTCCCCCGGTATCTAAACATGACTTCATATTCTCAATTTGAGTCTGTAAATCTCTAACCTAGACCTAGTGGTATAGACCTACCGGATAGAGACAGATATGATAATAAACCACAGACTCCGTCCTCTGGGGGAGATCACATGTCTGTTTCAGCAGCTCCCGCCCCTTGGAATAAACACACTTTCTGTGTGTCAGCATAATCAATAGGGCAAGCAACATGCACAGCGAGGCTGGAGAGGAGCGGCAGCCAGACGCAATTGCGAACATTCCCTTTAATTTGATCAACTTTGCTGAATCATTTGCGTCGGATCGGGGTGGGTGCGGTGGGGTGGGAAGAAGCCCGTGAATGGACACCTCAGACTGATGGAGGGGCAGCCACAGATCATGCACAGAGGGGATGGGATGCGTGCGCGTGTGTGTGTGTGATGTGCGAGAGGTAATGGAACGGATTGTGAGGTGGCGTATAGACCAGGGAGAAGCTCAAGGGTAGAGGAGGGGCATGAGAAGAAATAAAGGGGAGTATCCCTTTTGCGTGCTCCATCCACCCCACGAGGCTGCTGCAAGCCTCCCTGTCTCCATCTCTCTCTCTCTCTCTCTCTCTCTCTCTCTCTTTCTCTTTCTCTCTCTCTCTCTCTCTCCCTCACCCCCTTGCCCCCTTATTCCGGTCTGTTTCCTTGGCTTTGTGGTGAGGAAGGACTCTGCCGCTCCCGAATGATTCAGCCCCTTCCCGTGCGTAAAGCAGACCAAACAGCATGTCTCTCCTTCTGCTGCAGTGCCTGGATATTCTTTCTGCTCTGCTCTTGGCGCCACCACCGCTGCACCCTCTCTCTATGAAAGGTGTATAGCAGCTGCCTCTGTTCTCCAAGTGCTGAGGTGAGTCAGCTGCTACTATCCATGTTTGATACTGGACAATACCCGACCTACAAAAAAAAAGGAGTGTATGTTTAAATTCCCCCCGGCAACTTGGTTTTGTATCTGCAACCATCATTTCATGGATCTAATGGCAGGATATTGACTGCTAATATGCCTGCAATATGGATACATCTCAATGAGAAACTTTGTATATTGCGCAGAGAGTTGCCTAAATTTGTTCTAGATTGCTAACAAGGTCAGCCTCTCGGGCGAAGAGCGTTTTTTTTTGTAATCCCAGCCCCGCGCATCGACAATGGGATATATTACGGGAAGGACCGGACGACATCCGTTTCACCATGCTTTGAGTTCATAGGTAATGTTTCGAGAGAGCCTAGATCGAAAAGACAGTAAGAATGACCGAAGGAACTGAGGACTCCAATGTCATGCTAGTTGTGCCTCCTGGATCGGTCCCCTCTAACGTTTCACATGCGGATGCTGAGCGTGCACCTGACGAGAAACACAATGAGACGGGGACCGGTGCTGATGAGAGGGATGCTGGTTCAGAGAGGGAAGCAGAGGGAGGCGGTAGTGGAGATGAGGGGGACAGAGAATGGACAATGGGGATTTGTGGTTTGTCAAGTGCCTGCTGTGTGTGCATCGAGATGGGGCAAATCCACAGTTGCCTGCGCTCAGAGAAGATCTGCATCCTACCTATTCTAGCTTGTCTCCTTAGCTTAGCGCTGTGCACCGCTGGCCTTAAATGGGTGTTTGTAGACAAGATCTTTGAGTACGAGCCCCCAACCCATTTAGACCCAAAGCGCATTGAGCAGGGCCCTATTATCATATCAGCTGACCCCACACATGGACTTCCTGTGTCATTTCCACATCTACTCTCATCTGCTCCCCCTTTGGCCAACACTATTAGAACTACAACGGCAAGCCAGGAATTCACAGTCAGAGCGAGACCTTCTGGATCTTTGATATCAACTAAAGTGACGCCCGTCAACTCATCCACTGTGCTGACGCACCCTGCC
This sequence comes from Bathygadus melanobranchus, assembly GCA_900302375.1. Classification (NCBI taxonomy): domain Eukaryota; kingdom Metazoa; phylum Chordata; class Actinopteri; order Gadiformes; family Macrouridae; genus Bathygadus; species Bathygadus melanobranchus. Next base: position 30,869 of record OMKP01079991.1, read on the forward strand.
GATGAACCTGCAGCGTCAAAGGCCCCCAAAACAAAGGGCCCCCAAAATAAGCAGATCCCCTTCCAACAAGATACTTTGGGATTTAATGACATAATCTTCACTACAATTGGTAAGTACAGACACCTTTTTAGCTGAGCAATGTAATTGTATCTTTAAAATACATAAATAGCAGATAAACAGAAACAAAATGGTGGCTTTTGCAGAATTTGTGTTCAATTTTATTACCTAGCTGACCTAAGAAATGAAAGCACGTTATTGCATGTGTGTAATATGTATAACCATCATTGGTCAGTGCACATACCATAAAGCAGAGATGCCCAGTGCATGGTGGGACTATTGTACTGTCATCTGCCCTATTCAAGACCATGCTGTATATGCAAATGTGGTTACCCCTATTATTGAGATTGATGGTATCATCAATCTCGTCTGTATACTCCGGTGGCGATTGTATGTAGATTAGACAACGTAGAGGAAAGTTACAGCAGAATTATAGCACAACACCGCCCAACTCTTTGTTTAACTCCACTTTCACATATTGTAAAGCTAAAACTTTTAACGTTTTAGAGTCAGTATTTTTCACACATTTTCAGATTTGTCCAGTATATTTGTCCCCAATCTTGCACTCAGTTTATGATATTCACACGTGAACACAATTTGCTGCATCACAAATCAATTTTGCCTCAACGGTTGGGAAGTTCAGTAGGGTTTGACAGTCATTAAAGGAGTTAAATGCTAAAGTTTTGTAATATTTATTATATGTTATATGTATATTGTATATTACATTTCCAAGTAAAAGTGGATATTTTCATTCCATATTATGTATCCGGGGAAGGGCTTGGTGGTTACCTGTGGTAATGCAGTCTGGCCCAGAAAACCTTAGGCCAACTATAGAAAATACACTATTCAAACAATTCTGCAAATACTACTGCAAACACTACTGCTACTTTGTTGTGGTATTGTATAGTGATAAAGAATATACCCCACAAGGTGTATTTTTGTTACATTTACATGTAGACATAGGAATCTGAGCAGATGGTTAGTATTTCTATTTTGTTAATGCTAGTGCAAATGTTACCTGATCGTGAATCTCAAACCCAAGATTTCAGACTTGGTATTCATTAAAGATGACAAGTCAAGCTGAACAGCGATGCTGTGTGGTGGATGGACTTTCCTGGATGATGAGAAACATATCTTGGAAGGCTCAGCTGATGGTGGCGTACCTTAGTCCAGACGGAGACTGTGCTGTCGTCTGGGGGAAAAGAAAGATAGGTGGTTATCATTCTCCTACCAACTGTGGTAGGAGAAGCCATGGGCCTCAATGATAGATCACAGTGAGTAGGGGTACAGCAAGAAGTGGAGAGTCCCAAGAACTGACCCTTAAGGCCCACCAATTTTCACCTATTGTAACTTGAATGGGAGAGACTGAACACAAACACCCAGACAAAGCTGACAGGCCAAGGAAAACCTCTCTAAAAAAACCTTTAAAAAAACGTAACATTATCTAAACCAATAACTAAATGTAACCACCTCTAACCTAGCCTCACAAATCAGACTAATATCTAATGTCCCATGGCAGATGAGCACACATCTGGGTGAATGGGACGTTTCTTTTTCTTTTGCTTCATATTTGTTTCGACCAATCATGCTGCTGGAGTCAGTCAGCCAGCAGTTAGTATTAAACTGTAAAAAAGTATCTGTAAAGGTTTCAAATCAGCACTGTATAGACTGGCCACTGTAGAAATAGATGTATGCAAATCCCCTTCAGAAATCTTCATCCACTTACGCAAATTAGTTTTCTTTGGTAGAATATCTCGTAACCAAATAGGAAACGAGGCATAACTCCACCCCTTGCAATCCTGGTTTCCAGCCCAGATGCTGTGCCGTCTCCCCCCAGAAGTGCTGCTAAAACATAGTAGGACTGCTGGTTCTGAGATTACCTCTAACCAAATGTCTAAACTTAACCCTCTCTAACCTAATACCTAAAATTAACCATATCTAAGTTAATACTTAACCACCTCTAACCCAATACCTAATCTTAACCATCTCTAACCTAATACTTGAACGTAACCATCTCTAGCCTAATACCTAAAGTTAATCTCTAGCCTAATACCTAAACCTGACCTTCTCAGCTGTGTTTGTTTAGTCTCTTCCAACTTGAATACCTTAGCCCTCCATCACAACCTACCAGAGAGGTATGGCTCTAACCACCTGGGATCAGTCCCAGCGATACCAAGATCAGAGTGTCAACAGGAGGATCATGGTGTCAAAGGCTGCCGACAAGTCAAACAGGACAAGAACTGATGACAGCTGCTCTTGCGATCAGACATCCTCAGCATAGTAACCACCGTTGAAGCCAGACTGGTTGGGATGCAGCAGTTTGTTCTGTCAGAGAAATTGGTAAATTACTTTTAACACTAACACCAATTCAAATGTTTTACAGTGAAAGTGCAAACCAATCAGGACATCTCCTGATTGGTTTGAGGAATCCATCCATCCAGCCAGGTTTTTTGTGCAATTGTATCTTTTCTGTGCAGTAAACTTCACCATGGTGTGGGCCAGCTTGCTCAGTGGGCTGGGTAGGCTCATAGTGTTCACTCTTTAAGTCCCTCTTCCCTCCACGACCAGTCATCCTGCCACTACACCCCCACAAGCCTAAGGGAGAGTATTGCTGTGGAACTGCATAGGCTACAGACAGAAGGGAATCATCATCATCATCAGCCTGTTCTCTAGCCACCGTTCCATCCATGCTCACTTTCTACCACGATTAGTACCCATAATGGAAGATAAGGTCCTTCAAGTGTGTCTTATTGTTCTTGAGATACCACATAACCCCTCTAGATTGCCCACAAGTGTATCTATTGTCCTGTCTATTGTTGATCATTGCACAATAGTTCACTTTGCACCAATAAGAGGTTTTTATTTTATAGATAACAATTGTTCTAATGAGATGTGGTTAGGTATCATGTGCAAAGAACTCGAACAACAAATGAGCGACAGCACCGCAAAGTGAGTGCACCAACCATGGATTTATAAAACCATTGAACTGGCTGGCATGACTACAAATGACATACATATAACACATGCACTATTATTTAAAATGTATTTGGGTAATTGCAACTGAACATTCAAGAAAACGTAGAGTATTGCTGCTTACATCAATGCAGCACAAATGTTTGACAAATAGTTTTACGACAATGTTTATCTATGCCGTATAGCCCACTAGGCCACTATGTTCAGAGTTTACTCATGCAGTATTAGCATTACCGAACCACAGGTTCACAAAGATTACATTAAAACATCATCATCATCGAGTCGAGACCACTGGGATGACCCTCTCCACACATCCCCGTCCAGCATGCCAGAGCGAAGTTCATCAGCGCTGTCGTGTTCTTCAGCATGTCCATGTATCATACCCTTCGTACACCACGTGTGGCTTTACCATGCATGAGCTCCCAGAGTATGCCAGAGAAGTTCTGAAGTGATGAGGTCAGGATGGCTCACACTATGGCCAGCAAGCCTTAGTGTCTTTGTGGTCACTGGCGGTAGACCAGCGTAGAGGTCAACATTGTTCATGTGTTCCATCCACAAGACGTCCTGGGCCATACGGAGCATCCTGGTTTAACACCCGTCCAGCGATTTCCCCTGGGCTGTGGTGAGTGTCCATGTTTCTGCCCCATACAGCGAGACGGATTCAACAGTGGAGACGAAGAGGTTGTGCTTGATCTTCCCGCTGAGCCCAGACTTCCATGCGATTGCCCTTCTGCTCTTGAGAAAACCACGTTTTCTTTGAGTTCAGCTGAACAGGCCGAAGGCGGTTGAGAATCATCCTGTTAAAGGTTTTGGCAGGAACTGAGCTGAGGCTGATCCCTCTGTTGTCGTTAGGTCACCAGACTTTGGGATTGGATGATGTTGAGAAGGTTCCATTGTTCCAGTAGTTTTCCAGCATCATAGGCTTGGTTGATAAAGTGCAGTACGATGTTGTAAACTCTCTGGAACCACTCCATCCTCACCACGGCTCTTGCCACTCTTCAGGGATGCCTTTGTCTTCACATATCACATGATTCACATATCACATGATCGCCCATTTACACATCACTAGGTCTTTATCGATAGATCTTTATCTTCGTCAAGGACAGTTGGGAGGTGCCGAAGAGATTCTTGAAATTATTGTACCAGGTTTCAACATGTTCGTCACTTTTCCCCTTTGGTCCAGGGTATGACCATAAACTGCATCCAAGTCCCTCGCTGCTAGGCGGGTTAGTAGAATGTTATTACACTGGCTAGGGCTGGAGTCCCAAAAGATCCTCCTCAATGTCCTGCAGGGTAGGTTTTCCTTCAACAGGATGGCACAAGTAGTGACGAACACATCATGGGGTTGGTTATAGTAATGTTGTTGTTTAATGACAGTCAACCATCTATAGAATGAAACCCTTCAAAGCTACGTCTCCTGGTGAGAGAGTTTGCCATGATCTGTGTCACCCAGGCAACCACGGAAAATGCTCTCTTGCAGTACTTCTGTGACAGTCCACTCTGAGGATGACTCAGAAAGCCTCAAGGCCCATTATTTTCACTTTCAGCTTTTTTAAAAGAATAATTGAGCATGCTACCAGTTCTCTAGTAAATCGTTTAAGCATCCCTATGTTTGAGGGCATTGTGAAGTGTATCTACAATAACAATATAAATATAATATTAATATTCTATAATTATTTTGTTGAACTCAAATGCTTTTATTAATGTAATGACTTCTTTTGTTCATTGAAAGTTACATTGGTTTGAACAGTCTACAGGTTAATGCAAAGCACTGATTCATTGGGCGGTTATAAATATAACATAACCTTTTCACAGAGGTGTCATTATAAAACAAACACGTCGCTCATATTACTAATTATGGGTACTAATTATTGGTAACTATGGGTACTAATTATCTGCTACTGGTCCATGGTCAATATGTTAGTTTAGTCTACTACTTTAGTTTTACTTTAGTTAGTGTTATGATCAACACCATTATCCTAGGATGATGATGATGTCTATTGTGTTTCACTAATTATCCTTCCTGCAGCTTCCATTAGCACCACTCCAGCAGCTAAGACGTCGAGTCATGTCATGCGCTGCAGTGAGAGCCAGAAGAACTATTGTGTGAATGGAGGAGAGTGCTTCACCCTGGAAGTCATACCAGGAAGCACCAAGTTTCTCTGCAGGTAGGTCATGTGTAAAAAAATGTGTAAGATACACATTTGGCATGAGTCCAAGTGAAATATAGTCAACATATAATAATTTACCATATAATGCCAGAAATTGTGTAAAATATGTATTCATATAAACACACAGCAATTGTCAATACAAGGTAACTGTCAGTGTTAATGCCATTGTGACTATATGTGCAAATGGAACAATTAAACACAAAATCAAACAGTGGCACTTGTAAACGGCGCCATAGTTACTGGTACCCCATTCAAAATGTCCATAGGGATGGATAATTCCAGTTTTCTTGGTCAATTCCAAGACCGATTCCATGTAACGGAATTGATGGTTCTTTTCGCAATGTTGACACAGAGAGGGTATGCTAATACCATGATGTTGATGTTTGCGTCCGAGAGGGTAAAGCTTCTCGGACACCCACAGTAGGATGCCACAGTGTGTGGCGTATTTCATGAACAACATCGTTCATTCTAACACTCATACTCAACACTACTACTAGCTTTTTTCACAAATGCTGTGGGTCGTAACCATGGAGATAACCCCTCCCCCCACCTTCTTAGAACTCTCAGCCACAAATTTCATTGTTCAAATTTGAGCTGAAATGAGGTTCACGTACAGTTTAAATAAAAATGAAGGACTTACAAATTCACTATATTAAATAATAGATAATTTGATAATTTGATACTTTTAGTCTTTTGGAGTCGACTTTCCATACCTAAATAGCAATGTCAAGTTGGAGTTGCCTAGCATGCTGGAACAATATGACAATTTCAGCTTTTCTACTTTAAAATCTTTCAAGAAGAATTTCTTCACGTTCGTTTATTCACGTGAGATAAGAGTAAAAAATCACAAAAAGGAATAAAAAAACCCATCCAAATTCTCAACATTTTTGTTCCCCTTTTAGGTGCCCAAATGAATTCACTGGTGACCGCTGTCAAAACTACGTTATGGCCAGCTTTTACAGTATGTCTAAAACCTCTTAAATCTGTGCTTGGATTAAAGCATGCTTTGTAACATTTTGTTGCTTGATTTTGTTCTAAAATTATAATTTTTTTAAATAGCAATATCTACACACATATTTGTCACAATACAAGATGCAAGCCAAAGCAGGTTAGGACATGGTAGGAGTAATTCTGTCTTGCCCATCATCCCAAATGAAATGATCAGTAGCTGTTACAAAAAAGTTGTTCACTTGAACCAAAGTTGACCTAGCAATTATTACTTAACAGAAATGTATCAAAATCTACACATGCACATGGATCTGGATATTTATTTGTATTATTGTATTTGTAGATTGAACAATATATGAATACAATGTAGACTTACATATGAGCTTTCATCCCATAAAAATCCAACTCTTTATTCATTATGAATAGTATTTATGAATTTATAATATTACATTTGTGGATTTTTTGCCCTTTATTTAAAATGCATGCCTTTGGGAATACGTATTTATTTGTAAATCATGAAATGCATTTCTAAATTCTGTATATTAATATATATATATAGATATATACTGTATATATCAATATATATATATCAATATATATATATATATAGATATAGATATATACTGTATAAAGCTAATATATACTGGATAAGAAAAATTATTTTATTTGAAAACTACAGACAGGCGCGAAATAACATTAAAAATATCTATTTATTGAGGACAAATTTTAAATAAGGATTGATCTGACTGGGCGAGGAGATGAGTTGGCTATTCTGAAGCCGCTTTTAGATTGAGGAGAGCCACTGCTTCCAGTCAGACACGATGGGTGCTTTCCAGTCTATATTGATTCCACTTGCACCAGCTTCCTAAATCTCCAGATATTCCCCTTGACCCAATTGCACCTACTGTTCCAATATGCAGTAAACTAGAGGAGCAGAGAAACCACCATCTTGGAGCCAAGGATACATGAGTGAATCCCACAGGAAATGCATTGGAGATGTTTTGACTACATCATTAGACAATAGGCCAATAAAGCAAGCTTTTTTAGGCCAGATGATGAGATGATGATGATGAAGATGATGAAGATGATGAAAATGCACAAGTAAGCCACTTACAGTTCTAGACTACATTGACCTTTTTACAGAGTGGTTTGTAAACATTTTGTCACAAATTAAATTAATGATATTCATGTGGTAGTGAATATTAAGAAAAAATGGCGTGGTTTAATTATTACATTATAGTTTCTAAATGAATAACACAATAGTGGCAAATAGCCTTATAAGATTGTTGTAGGTTTACATTTATCTGGTGTCTCGTTGACATGCAGCAAAGAATTGAACTTAATGCAGGCTTGATGTGCTACATGGCCGCTTTAGAACACCTGGAGATTTTGGAAGTGATGGTGAGCGTGGAATTGCTATAGAACGACTACTGGAACACAGCCCTAGACCTAGAACTTCTAGGACTTCTGAAGGTCATTGGCCAAAAGGAACAGTGAGACAATGTGAAACATGTAAGATATGCACATATTTGGTATGTTTAAACCTAATTTACATTATGATGTATCACATTTTGCAGCATCACAGCTTCTCAAGTCATTTCAAGTCTGGGTGGTAATACCTGTCTTGCTACTTTTCACTGCTGTTGTTAAGATTGATTGCCGATTGTGGAAGCTCAGCAAAAGCTCTTTTTTATTCATTTGAAAAGGCTGGTTAGTCTCAACTCATCTTAAGGATCAGGTTAATAACTTGATATGCTGCTGCTATCATTGACCAAACGATTCATGGAATGCTTTGTAATTGCTTTCAGTTAGCTAGTAAAGAATGCTGCAAGGGCAAAGCATATTGATGTTGGTGAGACTGCTTGGCAAATTAATCGTTATGGTTGCATCACATGTGCATTAAGATCATGTAAATCACATTAGGCAATACCAGTTTGTACCTTATTGATTGATTAATAACGACATACAGTATGTTGCTAGCATGACTGCTGTCGTGTGTTAATATACATGTTGTGCGTCAGTTGTGAACACACAGGCAGCAGTTGTTGGTTTCTGGGGATAATCTGTTTATGACAATTAATCTAGATAATAATAGGCTGTACACACAGTCAAAAGATTGATAGGCCTATATTTTAATGGTCGTACAATTGCCAGCGCTCAGTAGACTTAGAACATTTCTATATATTAGTTACACTTTAGAACAAGTAGAACGTTTGGGAAAACCTATGTTGTGTTCATCTGTGTACATCTGTGTGTGCAGATGATTGACATTGTGGAATCAAAAACATGAACACGATGTTTAAATGAGTGATAATGCATTGAAACTCTGGGTGTTGTGCTTTCAACCATCTGCATATTATATGGCTGCATGATTATCAACATTAACATCTTTTATACGATGTGATGGGAACACTGGCTTGTCACCATCACATAGCGCTGCTCATTTGAGATGAAGCAGTGGATCTGTAGAGCAAGAATACATTAGCAGAATTGTTGAAGAAAGATAAAAGGGCAAAAACAACAAAAGGAATGTACCAGAAGTCCATTGACGAGGGATACAATATAATACAACACAATACAATACAACTTTATTGTCCACACAAGGTGGAAATTGTTGGCCTGTGATGGTGAAAACATGCATTTTGAAGTCAGGAAATGAATATTCTGAATCTGAATATTAATCTCTTCATACATACTACATGGCCACACCAAAGCTAGGCTTCCTGGAGGCACCACTGTATGTATGTTAGGAAGTACAGTGTCTATACAGAGTCTATAAGTGCTAACTAGATACAGTTGTGTCTAGTGCGCTCCTCATATAGCCTTTGTAACTATAGTGATGCATGTGCATGCTAATGCCACAATGCTATATATAAAAATGAAATTTGAAATTAGAGAAACATGCTTTTTTGTTGGTTTGGTTTATTTTAATGTTGATGTCTCTTTTCTGTCCTGGTAGAACATCTTGGGATTGAATTTATGGGTATGGATTGTTTCTACATCTTAGCTTGCAGATATAGGATTATAGATATAGGACTACTTTTGTTTTGCCAGTCAATGGATCATACAATATCAACTTAATTAAGAACTAATAATATCAATTAATAATATACATACTAACTTCTTCAAGGAAAAGATCTGTTGCTGCTTCATTGTTCTTGTTACCTCACATTTCAAATGCAGCATATTCATTTTATTATACTTTGAGCAATTAACCGTAGTAGTTATGTCATTTGTGTAAATCTTCCATCCCCTTTGTTAACCAATTATTAACAGGTGAAGATGAAATACTTCAAAACATTATCGCCTGCCATTTTTGTCATCTTTAATATCACACGGCACGAAGAAAACCTCCTTTTGTCAACCTCAGCTAATCTCTTTTCTAATTCAGTCATGGTCATGGTGTTTTGAGTTTTCTGTTTTAAGGGATAATTGCTTGAACAACTAAGGCTTTTTTTTTTTAATCAGTCACGTAATCTGTTCACATCATATCTGACATTAGAAGAACAACCTCTAACCTCGTTAAATGCTTTTCCTGTCATGCCACTGCTACTTTCTTTACTTTCACTTTCACTCTTTTGCCAGGAAGGCCTGTTAGCTTGCGCGCACGCACACGCACACACACACACACACTATTGTATTAATACATCTAAAATGTAACAGACATTCATTTGAAGCACTACTGCATCACTTTTGACACTTGACAATTTGATTGTTATTATTTTTGTATGCAATACACTAAGTAAATTGTTCAAACCTGGTTCCTAAAATTATACACGTCTAAAAATGCAAAACCTATATCTGTCTTTATAGTGTGCGTGGGTGTGTGTGTTTGTGTGTGTGTGTGTGTGTGTGTGTGTGCACATGCGTGTGTGTGACTGTGTAGACCTAGTTTCAAGAATGCAATTGTCTTCTTTTACAGAAGCCGAGGAGCTGTATCAGAAACGTGTAATAACAATATCAGGAATCTGCATTGCACTTCTCGTGGTGGGAATCATGTGTGTGGTTGCCTACTGCAAAACAAAGTAAACTACCATGCTTCAGCTGAAATTAAGTTTTGTTTTGTTATATTTTGTTTGTATGCTACTACAATGTTGGCCCTATAGCAGGCTAAAATCAATCCCAGACAAATATTGAGCTTTAAAAATATTTGGGCTTTTCCTTATTTGATATTTTTGTCTTCTAAATTGCTGGCTAGTCTCAACACCCAGGTTATCTCTCCATGAACAGAAAGCAAAGGAAAAAGTTCCATGACCGTCTGAGACAGAGTCTTCAAAATGAAAGAAACAACATGGCGAGCAACCAACCAGAGATTTCTAACCAACCCCTCCAAAATGTTCAGCTAATGACTGTAAGTTGCCAGTGAAAATACATAAATGATCAATAAATAAATGATTACTGTTTCGTAAAATATCACGTTTTCCCTCTTTTTCAGCAACACTTATCTAAAAACGCAAACAGCGCACAGCATGTAACCGAGAAGGAGACGGAAATGTTGTTTTCCACAAGCCAATATGCATCATCAGCAGTCACCTTGAGCAAAAGGTAATGATTCCACACTCGCCATTTTGGTCTCGTATGTCAAGCACTTTATACTTACTTAAAATAAACAGCATAGCAGGGGTATTCTGTGGCGGTTTCCTAGCAGTGAGAGCTAAATTGAATATATACCATAGCTACAGTCACCTGAGGGCTAGGAACCAAGACTGTAACAAAAGACAACAGATTGGCAGTAGCTCAGGAGCAGGTTGTCCGGTAACTGGAAGGTTACCGGCTCCTCCTAGCTAAGTGTTGAGGTATCCCTGAGCAAGACACCTAATCCTAAATGCTCTTGACAGTCTGGTTGTTCCCTTGCATGGTTGACACCGCCGTTGGTATATGAAGGTGTGTATGAATGGGTGAATGTTAGGCACTAATTGTAAAGCACTTTGAGTGGCCACAGGCCAGAAAACCGCTATATAAATGCTTTCCGTTTACCATTAGACTTTTATTATTTCCTCAGATGACGTCTTAAAGTGGCAGAAAATCCGCAGTTTGTCCATATGTTGTATCATCATTGCCTCTAGAAAGGCAGAGTAGTGATGCAACATTCAGAGCCCCAATGACACACAGGCCGGTTTTTCTAAGAGACAAACAAGAGAAGGCTTGCCTTCTCTCTGAGACACATTTTACTTTGTACTCAGATCTCTGTGGAAGAGGAGGTGGCTCCTTGAATGATTTGTTTTTATATGGAAGAATGGAGACAGGGAATCATACAAACTTGCTGGATATACATTTTATTGTGCAGTCAGAACAGCAAGAGCAAAATATAGTGAGCTGAGAGAGTGAGTGCCGGTGTTCTGAAAAACTGAGCTCCTCGCTCAGGGTGGGCTACCAAAATCTGTCAAAATTGTAAGGCCCTACCATTATTACCATTTCATTGTGACGCGGGGCTCAGTTTGACAGCATAGTCTGTCAGTTCAAACTACGGGTAGCCCATCCTGAGCAGGGAGATCAGTTTGTCAGAATGCCGGCTCCTCTACCACGGCTAACCATTGGGCTAATGGTAGCACTGGTGGCAAGAAAACAGAATAAGATGGAACAGTTTACGTATGTTCTACCAGTGGAAGTGGAAGGGAAGGAACCGGTTTACTTGGTTACGATGACTCATGAGAAATAGTCAAATTGATTTCACGCTAGCGGACTTGGAATGGTGCCCTGGCATTGGGATGAATGAGAAGAAGATCATATGATCATTTTCAAGCTATGAAACTACCAAACAACATATTAAAGGCACAGGAAACATCCCAGGCCATTTGTCCAGGACCTGTCGGCCAAAGGAATACCTGAGCCTGATGCTAACAGGACAAAAAAGGGATTGAATCTCAGTTGTGCTGTCCCGCAGTGTGGGTGTGGAAGGGAAAGCTGAAGATGCAATTCACAAATGCTGAAGAAGCACAAGTCAAGCTGAAAATCACCTTCCTTTCCAAAGGCCAACAATCACTGCATAAAAGACACTTCCTTGGCTACAGATGACAAGAGGGCTTGAGAAGAGTAAGCAGTTTTCCTCAATATGGACACACAATGGAAAAAGGGGATTCACCCCACAATTGAAATGGGCTAATAGAGTCTATGTTTCTACAAGCCAAACTTGGTATTTTTTCAGTCTGCTGACTCATTCACATATTTATACATACATACTTCTCATATTTGATATTTGATTGTGATACACTGGAGACTAAAGCCACAGAACTACCTCTCACTTTAGTTAATTATTGTTGTTACCCTATACTACTAGTATACTACCCTATACTGCTATACTAGGTACACTGTCATTATGAGTATAACTACTATAAATGTAATGTATCATCATAATTGGACCTTTTTACAGAAGGGGGTCCAAAGGAAACCGATGGAAGAGTCAGGTTACATTACAGGGTACATTACTTCTGAAATAATTAAATCCAGAGGAGCTAAAATTAATGGCCAATTCCAATTAGAGAAACTACAAAGCCACAACATTTGCAAATTGAGCATACTGCTAAAACAGATGAGATACCAGCAGCAAGGGTTGCTGGGTCAGTTACTTACAGTATCATGTACATATCAGGAGACCCTGTGTTGGACCCGGTTTGCAAATGACTCCTCTTGATTCATAACAGAATAGAGTGGAGTCATTGAGTTAAGTATGAACACTAGATCGAGGTCATTCATAGAAAATACAAATCCAATTGACTTTTTTACGCAACACGACATCTCGATCTCTTTTGATATCAGACCCCCCCAATTCTGGTCAATACTGGCTTCAGATTCCCTTGCTAAGCTGTCCCAACTATGCCATGTTCAAGGCTGTCATCTATAAAGAGATCATTTTATTAGACTTTTGTGGGCCTTATTTTCTCATCAATCAGCAAGTCATCCTAGCGTATCACAATCGTAAACCTAATCACTTTTTCAACTTTCTGATGTGCCACTGTTCTTAGATTTCAGTATTTGTGTATCCCGATTGCTGCAGAACACTTACCTTTAATTTGACAGCTAAATACTGTGGCCTGCATATTGGCATCATAGCACTTGACGTCTGTACTAATGTATATGTATACATGCTGTAATAAAGACTCCCCCTGGTTAAGTCTCTTGCCCTAAAAAAAAACTTTCAAAAAACTTAAACCTAGAAAGGCCTGTGATTTACAATGCAGCTTTTGTGATGATTGACTGATGAAGCAAGCAAGTATTCTTACCTGACTTTCCTGAATTCAAAAATGCTCTTTCAAATATTTCATACCGCATCCCCAGGTTGACCCAGGATGGATCCTTTCCAATAGTTGTTTTAATGGCTGTGAAAAAGTGACCTAGTTCAGGTTTACATTAACGTATTGCCTCTTTGTGCGTGCAGTTTGAGTTTGTTGAGCTTGAGCTGGAGTGAGAATGTTCTATCTGAGAATCCATTGGTCGTGGAAGTGCCATCGTCAGAGAAAAGACACAGGGGACGGCTGAATGCCTTGGGCAACATGAAAGACCTCAGTGCCTCCATGGAAAAGTCCCAGGACACCTCCAACGTCTACCATGACTTACACCATAGCAAGAGGTAGGATGAAAACATTTTTGCAAACAGCTGTATCATTAGGACATTAGTAAAATCCTTGGTCGGGCTACATTAGTGTACTTGCTACAATGTAATTACACATGCATGATGCAACACACCAACCTGTAACAGTGTGTATGTGATATGTATTAACGTTAGGGAACAGCCTAACCCTAGCCACACTGGGTTAGGGTGAGGGTTAGGGGTTAGGGTTGTAGGGTTAGGGTTAGGGCTTGGGGTTAGGGTTAGGGTTATAGGGTTAGGGTTACATGCTAGGGTTAGGGTTAGAGGGTTAGGGTTAGGGTTACATGTAACTTTATGCTGTTCCATAACATTATCACATGTACACGCTGTTACATGTTGTCACATGTCTTGTTTCATAGTACTTAAAATGGCATAATGATGATAGGTAAGCTTTTTCTATGACAACTCAATGCAGATCTTTACACTTTTCTCAGCCGTAACCACAGAGTTGCCTCCTTCTGACCCATGGATGCCCAGTCTTACCACCTCGCCATCTCAATCTGGCTCAGCCCACTCGATAAGGAAGAGAGAACATTTTTCTGCCACTCTACTACTTTGCAACAATGACTCATGCACTGACCCCAAACAAAGGCAGCAAAATTCCACGTGAACATGTGTGCATGGTGGCTACTAAAAGTGGCCAAACGCCCCCCACTGGTCCTGCTTATACAACTTGTGGTCATACGAATCAGCAAGAATGGAACAAAGGCTAACTCATTATGCCCAATAGGAAATGCCTTTCTAACAGTATAAGCAATATGGAGTCCAACATTAACCACATTTTGCAGAGCTCAGAGGTGATAAGCGAGGAGCAGCCTCTCGCAGATGATATACCCTTTGTGAAGACAGAGATCCGCCATCTTGAGGTATGGACATGCCTGTCGTTACGAATGAGCACTTGACCGACCGGGCAGAGTTGTGGATACAAAAGAAAAAAGAATATCACTTGCTTTTAAATGGAAAAAAAAAAAAAAAATGCAGAGTTCACGTTAAAACCATTATTTTATATAGAATATTTGATGTGTACCAATTAAAAGGATAATATAAAAGTATTTTAGTGATGCAGTCAATAGTCTTTTCTAAGTAAAAGAAAGAAAAAAGAAAAAGAAAAATAAGTACAAATGTGTTCATTCAATGGAGGGAAAGTGCCATACGTTAGTATGCAATGTTGAATGGGATTTAAGTGGAAAAAAACTAAAAACAAAAACAATGGTGCCTTCTATTTCATGTGCTTCAAGAATCTGCGGCAAGGTGCACTAGGCCATGTATCGTTTCATCTACTTTCTGTTGCCATTGGTCTTGAGCTGGATGAGACAATTAAATTACAAAGCTTTCATTTTAATGTTCATGTCCTGCGGTTGCCACAAGTGTTACAGCATTACACTCTGATTGGAAATCTTAAAAATAACCGGCTTGTGTTTAGTGTGACTGTACCAGTGTACGGCATACGATGCTGTATGCCGTACATACTGTGGACGCGTCTATGCGTTTCATTTTACTAACCCTTAAAGACAAAATTCTTAAAGAAGATGTGAAACTAAATTCAGTCTTTCTTGTAGAGTGTGAGCTTTTTGAGGCTAGCGGGATATTGTGGTGAATGGTGGAGGAAAGTTAGCTTATGCTACTACTTAAAGGTGCTGTAGGTAAGATTTAATAGCTGTAATTGTTAGAGTGTAACTTGTTAGAAATCGAATAGCCATCCGTCAGTTATTAGTGAGTGAAGTACACTGTGAGAATATTTCAAGTTGACTACAGCTGCCTCTGTATGAGCCAAATACGATTTTAGACCGCTCCCGGCTCATTTCTGACCAATCAGGGCATGTCTTCCCTGATTGGTTGTTTAGTTTCAGTTTCATCTTGCGCTCTTCTGCTCTCTCGCTTTACAACTCTCAAATCTTACCTACAGCAGCTTTAAATTCAATGGCCCAGATATTATTAGTCCTTATGATTGGAATGTTATGCCCGCCTGCTGAGAATTGGTGACATAATTCACATTTTGTTTGCAATAGCTTAAAGAAGGTGATGATTAGACTTATTGATGTAAATACATGAAAAAAAATGCAAGTGTGTATACATACGTTGTTGGATATGTGAATAATGTGACTGGGAAAATGAGCTGACGAGGGAAAATACATTAATTTCATGTTGACTTCAACAGGGTTATGCGGGTGAAAATAAATACATGCCTGTGCAGGAAACTAAAATGACTAATATGTGCCATTCATTCCATGACCTTAACCAGATTGATCAAATGTATTGGTCTATGACTTGGTCACAACTCACATATTCACATTCTAATCAATGTTTTATTAATAGTGAGATAACTTATGTTTGGATACAGAAAGAAAAATGCATATCATTATTTCTTACGCTTATCTTATTTTCAACTGGTTTGATCACGGCATCCTGATGTAACCGGTGGCCAAGAAGTACAGTTGCAGTACATTGAGATAGATATTTGATTCATTTACCAATGTATGACAACTATATTTCAATTTCCAGTTGTAAAGGTAGTCATTTGGTGTATGTATATATATAAATATATATATACTTTTTTCTTTTTTTTATGTGAGCTGTATCCAAAGTAAAATATCCAGTACACTCCCCATCCTCAGCACATGCTAATACAAAACACAGCACCATACAGCAGCAAACATTATGGACAACAATGGAAATAAAAGTTAAAGTTTCATTGTTTGTCGTGTCTTATTCCATTCCTCATACAACAAAAGCAGTGCTATGTACCTCTTGAGGAGAGTACATTGTTGTGGAGTGTTGTGTGTGGTCGGTGGCTGTTTTAAGCAGCCTCACTTGGTGGTGATGGCTGGTTTAACCTGTGTGCAGCGATTAGTCAATGCGTCACAGGTGCGTAGCCCCGGACTAACGTGGGCCAGGTGAGGCTGCTCGAACCAATCGCCAACCACACACACTCCACAGTTGTATAATGTAATATATGCTTTATTTTTTAAATGGTATATACACTTGGCAACGCTGTTACATTATTACATATTATTTTATGACATTTATTCGGGAATAATAACTGCCCATTTCCAATCATTTTCCTCCTTTCCACTTCATCGTCATATTTATTTGTAACGCATTTTAACAGTATGACTATCTGCATTAAGTAGTGTAAGTACTAAAATAAATGTAGCCAATAGACCAAAATGCAATATGTATATAGTAACTGGACATACAGCATTGTGCCAAGAGATAGCATTAATAGAAAACACGTTCTTGACATTAACTTTAACACATCTATTTTTATTTCATTCGACCGTTCACACCGTACCAAAGTTATTGGCGATATTGTTATGTAAGTAAGGTAGCTAATATTTAATATAGTAAGAGATGGCAGAAGCTTTTGACCCTCACCTGCAGGTAGTTACTTGGAGAAACTCTTTCGTCTTGTGTTTGTTTTCATGTAACGCTTCATTACCAAATAATCATCGGATTTAATTACAGGCTGCTTCATAATGGAAACCTATGGCTAGCACAATTCAACATAAAAATGTGATATTTAATATGGCAATGCAATATGTGAAATTCACATAATTAATGTATGCAAACTTTGTAAAATAAAATAAAATAATATATGAATAACATCTCTTGTTTCTCGGGGATTAGCCAGTGCACTTTTTGGTCCATACAGGTTCAATAAATAACTATTATGTATTTTAGTATTTGGAACACAAATACTGTCTGTGTCTTGCTTCTTGGTCCATGTGCAAAGCATATTTGCAATTCTAGTCATTAGGGAAATACAGATATTGGCATTGTTTTTTGATTCTAGAACACAAAAAGCACCATGACAACCCTTTCCTTTGTCAAACTAAATAATTGAATCAAGTCGAGACTAGCCACAAGCGATTTAGGGGACGTTACCACTTACCACTTTGGTGAGTTTATCGCCGTTAAATACAATCAGATAAGACTTATATTTTCATGAATAGGGGACTCCATAGAGCATCCTCAAAGTCCGGACTCCGGTCCGGACAGGAGTCCGCGCTTAGTCCACACATGGAAAATAAGAAGAAGCTAGGTTCCTGCGGTGGAAACGCAGTTAGTTCCGGTACTAGTTCCCGGTAAAAGGTTCCTGCAGTGGAAATGCAGTGTTTCCTATTAGAGTTAGGTTTTAGTGTTTGTTTTTAGGTTTCAGGGTTTCCTATTAGGGTTAGGATTTAGGGTTTGTTTTTTGGTTCTAGGGTTTGGATTTAAGGGTTAGGGTTTCCTATTAGGGTTAGGATTTAGGGTTTGTTTTTTGGTTCTAGGGTTTGGATTTAAGGGTTAGGGTTTCCTATTAGGGTTAGGATTTAGGGTTCGATTTTTGGTTCTAGGGTTTGGTTTTAGGGTTAGGGTTTCCTATTAGGGTTAGGAATTAGGGTTTGGTTTTTGGTTCTACGGTTTGGTTTTAGGGCTAGGGTTTGTTTTTTGGTTCTAGGCTTTGGTTTTAGGGTTAGGGTTTCCTATTACAGTTAGGATTTAGGGTTTGGTTTTTGGTTCTAGGGTTTAGTTTTAGGGTTAGGGTTTGCTATTAGGGTTAGGATTTAGGGTTTAGTTTTTGGTTCTAGGGTTTGGTTTTAG
>OMKP01079992.1:0-12541 GCA_900302375.1 Bathygadus melanobranchus
AGTGGGTGGGGTAGGGGGGGGGGGGGGGGGGGGGGGGGAAACACACACACACACACAACATATTGTAGCCTTTGTTGCTAATGAAATATGAATGCAAATGTAATTATTAATGGAAAAGTGCACACATATTATGTGCGAGCATATGCATGTGCCCGTTGAAGTGGAGGCGTGTTAATCATGGAGTCTGCAGAGGAACATCTCACTCTGGTGGATCTCATTAGGCTCACATAATTACCGAGGGTATACATGCAATTAGCGTGTCAACACCGAACATGGGATTTGTAATGTATCTGCTGTGTACAGTGTGTACTCTGTTGACTGTGATTGTGTGTGACAAACTGTCACAGGGTAGCATGCATGCTCATGTGCAGCATAACATGGTCTCTCTCTCTCTCTCTCTCTCTCGTGTTCAGCGGTGATAGCTGAGGGAAAAGAATCCTCACATCAAATGGTCGCGCAGCTCTCAAACTTTAATTGCTTAATGCATCCTATGCTGTTGCCGGGCTACTCCGCGTATCCCCTCCAAACACATCTCCCCACACTATGGTATGCTCTTTGTTCGCTGCATTTACAGTCTACCTGGTCAGTGCAGACATACTTGTACATAGACTCAGTATTGACTGATCCATGTTACAAACTGAAGAGGATAACCAACACAACATTCATGTCCGTCCTGTTGTGTATATCTGTGTCCTGTGTGTACAACACACAGCCCTGTGGCATTCATTATTATTATTATTATTGTTATTATTATTAACCTGAGAGTTTCTCCAGGGCTGTATTGAATTGGCCAAGGCAAGAGATCCATACCCTGCATGGTGTTAGCCATTAGATAATCGTAACGCCTTTGGTTATGGAGTGTTTTATTGTATTGGCAATATCCTGTGTAAATGTGTGCAGATAACAGCCCTGTATCAATATGACCAAATATATAATCTATAGTGGAGGCTTCAGCCTCAAAGCCTGTAGCTGTTTAAACAGTATATGGGTTTTGTACATTGTGACGTCACACTGCGATGACCACCTCCATTTTGGAAGCATAGGAGCATTGGTTAATTAATCGTGAAATTATTTGTCATCATGGGGAGAATTTGTTGTGATTGAAACTGCCACAGCGTTTCTCATGCGAGGCAAAACAAAGATTTCATTAGCTTAGGTCATGTAAATAAAAAAATCAGCAATTAATCATTTAAGGTGAAAAGATTTATGCGTGTCCAAAGTGTTTGTCAAAAAATGTTTTTCAGATATTTCAGAAATGAGGCCATTGCTGGTTCTAGGAGAATAAATTGTGCCCCAGTGCTCCAAATCAGACAGTCCTCCTGAAGTCCCCTGGGAACCTCTGAGAATACACCCGAGAACAGCCTCACAAATATCATTATACTGGAGGCAGGACTGCAATAGAAAGAGAAATACAGCATAGCCCCTGATAAAGATACTGCAGACTGATAAAGGCCAAGCACTGCAAAAAAGTCCAAAAAAGTGCAAAAAAATGTTTTATGGAGAGGTCTTTAGAGCTGCAAAAATACTGTGAAGGCCATAGTGTTGAATACAACCTAAATCCTGCTATTTATATCAGGCTATAAAGTAAATTAGATTACATTTAAAGTGCCAGAAGATTTAAGTGGATATATTATGTTGTTTATTACGTTTTGTCTCAATTGTTTTAAGCCCTTAACCTCACAGGTACTATAAGCAAGTTATTTTCCCGGAGTTTCATGATTAGATTCTATACCTACCCTGTGAACAGAAATACATTAGAAAACATTAGAAAAATGTACACAACACTGGAAATGTTGTCAACATGTCACTATAGCAAATTATGTAAATTAGAAACAGCAAGTAGGGAAGTAATGTACATTTTGTATATCGTCTCAACTTTAATTGTCATTCGAGGATTGCGCTCATGCAATTGACAAAAACTAGAAGTGATGCATGCGGGACCAATCGTACGCCACGGAAGCAATAAAATAAATAGAATACAACACTATTAAGGCATCGCTAGACACGAGTTGGATTGAATATGCAATCATCTATCAATCAACAACTGCAGCACATGTGTGTTCACACGCACACACACACACACACACACAGCTATTATTCAGGTGTACACCTCCATTGACAGCCTCATGAAGTGAGGCTGTGTGGCAGCTCTGGGAGAGCTCCGGTGCTCTGTGCTTGAGCAACAGAGCACAATAAAAAAATCCTTTTCTTTAATTAACTTTTATGGCCACCGAAGAGGGCATGCGGACATCTATCACATTATACAGTCCTGCTGATTGTTTTTCTCTGCACTCTCTGTACATCCGTACAGAGTGCGTGTAAGGGTATGTCCGTGCGTGTGTGTATGTGTAGGTGTGCGTGTGTGTATGTGCGTGTGTGTGTGTGTATGTGTGTGTGTATGTGTGTGTGTATGTGTGTGTGCCCCTACACTTCTTCATATAGGGGCAAAGGTTGAGAGCTGGGCATCACTTTCTGATGTCCCTCAAGACAAAGACTTTGAAACGCTGTCAGATGAGAACATCTACAAATGCATTCTATAAAGAAATGGACAACACGTTATTTCATCAGTTCACTTTTGCAGGCTAAGAAAAAACAGAGAAGTAAAACAGATTTCGAAAGGAGCTGGAACAACCCTAGTTCTATAGACTGGCTGTATAACTAATGAACAATAAGAGGCTTTTATTTCGTAATGAACTAAAACAGCTTTAGCTAGCACTAATAGGCACAGACACTCCCAGTCACGTTATTACCCCATCTTGTCTTGTCTGGCAAAATACAAAACATGACAAAATAAAACGTATAACATGTGTAAGACTTAGGGTCTTAACAGTTTCGGCTTCATCTCAGTTTGAAAGTAATAACTTATATAAAGCTTACAGTTACCAAATGCTAGAGCGTAATCATTTGAGTTTTCAATTCATTTTAGCCCGCATCTCTAACTCCCACGATCCAAAGGTGTTCCTATACGTGGGTTGTACCCTCCCCCTCTACGCTGTATCCAAGGATCCATACTTAGAATATCAGGACCACTAACTGTTTCAGATGCAGCATTTACTTTGTATTAGGCTGGACCAACCTACTGTGGCGCAGTAGGTCGCGCCACAGTAGGTTGTGGCTCAACTCAACTCAAGGAGGGAGGCAGCAACCCCCAGCGACCCCTCACCAATTGCCATGCAAACAACAAATAAAAAATGACTGAGGTAATGCACCTCAATTTTAGTTTTAAAAAGCTTCCAAACGGATCCTTAGAGAAAAGAAAGTTGTATGCACATAGCGACAGTAGCTCAGGGGGTAGCTAAGTGTCGAGGTGTCCCTGAGCAAGACACCTAACCCTAACCGCTCCCGACCAGCTGGTTGTTACCTTGCATGGTTGACACACCGCCGTCGGTGTATGAATGGGTGAATGTGAGGCAAATGTAAAGCGCTATATAAATGCAGTCCATTTACCATTTACGCCTGGTCAAAAGAAAAGGTTTGATTAAGTGGTTGGCGTCATGTCACACACTGACTCAATTATTGATCTATTTTATAAAAAAAAGTCTTTCACTTTGTCCCTTCAAAGTTAGTGTAATATACTGTATATATATATATATATATATATATATGCATTGATTGAATTTGACAAGCCTGTGCTAGAGTCACATGTTGTAATGTATTGTATGTATCATATGTGGCATTGCTATCTTGTGACAGACAAGAATACATACTAAAATATATTTTTAGAAAAACAAAGCTACAACCTAAATGCTGAATACACGGTCCCAGCATACACTCATAGTTTCATGTTTCTTTCCTTTGTAAGTAAGTAATGTGGCTCTTAACCCAGTCTGTGAAAGGGGTAACATTAGCCCACAACATTTTAAGCACCTAATGTATGTCTGTTTCAACATTGTGTGTGTGTGTGTGTCTGTGTGTGTGTGTGTGTAAGCTTTGTCTTTACCTGTGTTTATTTGACAGAAGTATGCAAGAACATGCTTACCCATACCCCTTATTTACAGACAGGAAGTGATCGTGACATGAGATATTTCTGCAGTGGTACATATAGCTAATTTTGCATTACAATAGCAATAACTCTAAAGCCTACTGTGTGCATGGATTGCATGTAAGAGTATTGTCTATACACTTGCGTGTATATATTTGGAGTCTGTATTGTAATATCAATACATGTATTAAACCATTTATTGATCCACCATCTTTATTAGTCTGCTGTACATACTTGGTATCTATTTACAGTAAAACATTGTCGATAGACTTCCATAGTTGTACCTAACCATCTACCACCTTGTTAACACCCAAAAAATACCGTACACATGGATCACCACCTGACACTAACCAGGAATGACGGTGAAACAATTTAACTGGGGTTGATTACAAGCACTGTGTGTGAGAAGGCATTAAAAGTGTCCTTGTAATGTGGACTTCAGTACAGGCACTGCAGAGGCAGACGGGAGAGGTGGGGGGGGGGCTGATTGATGGTCAAGGATGAGTGATTAGGGTTGTGAGCTGCAGTAATATCCTCCACGGCCAGGCATGCTGCAGGAGCCAACCGCAGTGCTGTAAACATTTCACTGCCTTCTAACATGCTTTACGGCCTTTTAAGGGAGGGAGATGTGCATTTAATACCAGAGCAGAGTGCTGCCCAGGCTCATTACTGCAGCACTACAATACAGAAACACACACGGACATGTGCACCCATGCACGCACACACACAAATAGAATCTGCTTCTCTATGCATGTGCATATATATATACACACACGCGCGTATATACGCATGCTAACGTGTGCATACTTGTGTATGCACACACACAGGTGTGTGTGTGTGTGTGTGTGTGTGTATGGACATATGTATTCACGCAAATAGTATGCAAATGTACTCTTGTTCACATGGGAACTGGTCTACTGACTTGGATATCTCTTAGTCCTAAGGCTTCGTATACATAATACAACTAAAACCATTTGAATACATCAATGTGCAATTCATTCAATGATATTGTATCATTATTTCAACAGCTGGTTCCTTAGAAATTAATAGCAAGATGATGAGCACACATTTATGCTTATGATATGCTATACATATCACACAATGAGGGGAAGGTGCTGTGAAGATGTGATATGAATCCAAATCCTTCAGCAGAGAGAGAGAGAGAGAACGAGAGAGAGAGCGGTAGATGATAACATGAGTGTGCACCCTCTCTACCAAGCGTAGTGAATACATCACTATTAGTTCATGACGGTGGTTTATGGAAATCATGACTTGTTGGTCATTTGACAGCATGGAACCAAACGAGAACAACGGCTTGACATGGCAATGCGCCTGCACCCAGGGAAATGTATGCTACGAGGCGGAAGGGAGAGAGAGCGATGGGGAGGGAGAGAGACTGTCGCCTGAGCCAATAGACAAGAGGGGAAAGAAAAGCAGGAGTGCATGGAAGAAGAGGAATGGAACAGAGAAATGAGACTGTTATGTAGGCTATTCACACATTCCATCTAGGATCCCATCAACTGTCAAATTGGGAAAGCGATGGGGATGCGAGGGTGGCAAGAATCTCAACAAGGCCAGAGCCGGGCGCACCACTGAGACCTCATCAAAACACAATCACGTAGACTGCTGACAGACCAGACACAGGGATACACACACCTATACAGGCCGTGTGTGCGTACACGCATACACACACACACACACACACACACACACACAAATGCAATCGCTCGCACGCACGCGCGCACACACACACACACACACACTTGGCATTTGCACTCAAGTAGACTCAAGTCGTTTTCTCTCACTCGCTCTTGCTGTTTTGCTCAAACACAGTTAACCAAATATGCACATAATCACATACACACATACACACCCAGAGAGAAACATCAAATTACTGTCACGCATGGGCAAGCCCATTTTGGTCCATGCAATCACACAAAAGGCCCATTTCAGCCCACCTTCTGCTTCAGAGCATAGAGACGACGTATGAAACTACCTAGTTAAATACAGCCTCTTATCTCTCACTATGACCAGTGACCTGAGTTTATTAGCATTATGCAGAAGTTCATTGCAGAAGTGCCACCTCTATTGGAGGTGATTGGTATGATGCAAGCAGCTGCTGCAGCTTCGACTGTGAGGCTCAGGCCCACTGTTTTGTTCTCTCTACCTACCCCTCCCCTGTGTAGAGGAGTCTATCTGCCCAAGTTGAGCCTAGAGTTCACTCGCTCAGGTGTGACCACATTATGGCTGGCCAGCTCCTAGGTCAGCAATCTCCAAGCTAATCCCTGCAGATAGACCCAATGCTGACTGCCAGCAAATAATTGCCTGCAGTGGGCTCTGCTAAAGCTGGTCCAAGTAAGGTACAGGTGTTCCCATATGTAGACATGGGATTTTTTTTTATTTCCCTGGGACTTATCATGATCTGTTCAGAGATTTCACTTGATAGCAATGTGTGTCGTTGATAAGATTAGATCTGCCATCACTTTGCCAGATCATGTTCTATCTGCTTCGATGCTAACATTGCCTGTTTATTATTTTCTTCTCTATCCAAACACGGGGACCGTGTTGTGTGCAAGGTGCACACATATGTCTATTACTTCATCTTGAAAATGACTGAGTTTGAGGATGCAGTTGGGAGAAGTGAGGGTGAGCTGCCAACCCTTGGCCAAGAGCCTCATCAAAAACTCTAACACAGGGAGTGCAGACAACATGGAAACATACTAAAGATAATCCGATGACAAGATAGCAGCGCACAAAAAACGTACTTCTATTTAATAGAACTGAATAACTAAATGAAACCAAATACGTTCCCTTCTTAAGATAAGCAAACAACCATGCCACCCAGCCTCTTTTTCCAAACACGCATTGCTACGTGTCTCTGTCAGATAGAGAAGAGATGCCAACCCTAATACGCAAACAAAAATATTTTGTGGTGATGGGAGATGGCATATATGCTCTTTAGATTACAGCAACATCTCTGCAGATGGGCTGTGTATCCAAGAGACACATAACATGTCACTGCACCTCTGAAGTGAACCAACCCTTTAAATCAAAGGGGTTGGGGTTGCTGCTATGCAGCAATGTTCCATTCATTTGATTTCTCAGACATAGTAACAGTGAATTCATCTCAAAGCACTTATCTCTAGTCAATGTTGCTAAAATGCTTTTTTTAATAGGACATGAGGCATTAGGGGGCACGCAGTCTGCAGATCCCAGAGGATGAGCTATCCGATCTCCTCCCGAGTGAGTGTCACTTTGAGGGGGGATCATATATAACTGGAAGCACCCACGGCTTGCTGGAAGGTTGGCTGGGGCGAAAGTGTGATTTGCATCAAGAAAAGGTATGTTGGAGAAAAGAAGTGAATGTTGAGAATCCAAACTTGGCTATACAGTGTTCATTTTTTAGCAGAATTGTGGCTTTTATGGGTGCTACAATGCAGCTTCATTTGCAAGTCCACAGACAGACGCGTTTCAACTTGACACTGACGAACCAAACATTACCGTGCAGGAAGGCTCTGCACGCCGCCATGTCTCACAAAGTGCAGTGTAGCTCACGGTAACACCCTCTTCAACGCTTCTTTCTCTCATCCAATCTACTCGTCTCTTTCTATCAAGTGGCAGCGTAGGAGAAAAAAGAGCTGAACATCTGATCTGACTTACTGCTTATTGGGGCAAGTGAACATCTGAAATGACAGAGGTTGACATTAGCTTTAGCGCTGCAGAGGATGCCTCAGAGCCAAGTAGAGACAATTAGGGGGGATGGTGATAAGATGCATGCATGTAGACAGGACCCCGCCGTGTTCACCTTGAGCAGCTAGGTGTAATCTGCCGAGGAGGGTAATCACACGGTCACAGCACAGCGTCAAACTCCAATCAAACTGCATTGCGACCCACAAGCGGACGCCTATGGCAACTGGGAAAAAAGGTGGCGTGACCTCTGTACCGCACCACTCCGCATCACAGTGACAAGCTGCTGTTGTGAAGATGTTTTGCTTCCTTGCTTGCCATACCTGTGTTGGTCAACAAGGAGCACACCTAAGAAAGCTTTGGGGACAGTGATGATTTGTGGGGTTTCTTGTCAAAGTAAAAGTAGGTACAGAAAGAACAAAACACTAAAAAAGCTACACAGACTTCAGGGATTCAAGAGGACAGGAAGATAAAGGACATGCAGCAACACTGACAAGGTTGTCCTGACCCATATCCCTTGACAAAGTATAATATAAAAGGAGAATTTGGAAGCTTTGTCAGACTTACAAGCTTCATAAAAAGTGTGACCAAATGGCATACGATTAGAAAATGCTAAAAAGAAATGGGCGGGTATATGTTGCCTGTCTCTCGTGTGTGTTGTGTGTGTTCTAATAAAGGGGTGAAACACAGCACAGACATGTTCTCTTCAGAAAGTAACCTTGGGCATGTGTCACATTGTAAGCTGGGCCACTGACTGCTGCCATGGAGAATCAACCAGCGAATGACCTTAGTCTGCCTGTCTCTTCCAATAAATCATAAATAGACACGGCACTATATAAAAGGGAATACTGTTACACGGATAATCTAGACTGGTATTGAAGTCATACATTCAAACAGTCAACATTAGACTTTTGCACAAACATACACACACACACACATACTGCAGCAGAGTTGGGAATGGCTTTAATAATTTACAATGTTAATAACCAGCCTGGTCTCTGTGGGGCAGAGCAGTCCTGTTCAAACAAAAGTATTCATTATTATGCGTATATATAGTTTTTTGTCCTGCTCAGGCCACTGGGAGCTCTTGCAGAGCTGTGTTTGAACAGTTTGGTGCAGTGTGTGTGTGCATGTGTGTGTGTGGGTGTGTGTGTGCGATAGTAAGATACTGTCTATGTCTTCAGTGTGAGCTATCACAGACTGAACTCGATTGACTGATGTACTAGCTGAGGGTAGTTTTTGGATGGGCTTCTGTGTCAACACAAACTGCATGTCTTCCGTCATCTAGGAGGAGCTGAAGGTCATGCACTTGATGGAGGCCTGGTGTCATCTGCCATGGTGGGAAGTCTCCAATCAACCGCTGCTATTCTACTACTGCTAAATCAGAATTTAGAAATCAAGCCTGTTTATTGAAATCAGAGCAATCATGTCATTATCTTCAGTCTACCGTTTTCTTTATAAGGCATACAATTTAAGTATGGTGTTTTGAATGACAAACTTGTACTGAACATTCATATATTTTGCTTTGCCCTTCAGTTTCCATGATGTTCGTATTTCTCTTTGTATTCTTAGCATCAGTCATTCTCTTTATCTTTCTCGTATTCTGTTTTTTAACAATGTTTGTTTGTCTCTCTGTGGGTCCCAAGAGAAGGGTCAAGGGCAAGAAGTGGGGGCACAGCCTTAACAGAGAAACCGTTTAGCGATACCCTAGCAAACGTACATATTTCTATTTAAAAACACTGACAATAGCCACAATAATGGCGACAGGATGAAACTGGTGTGTTTGCCTGAAGGTCTGTGCTGGAGGAGGTAGTGGGTGTCAGACAGAGAGAGGAGGGCTGAAATAGTGGTGGAGATTGGGTGACGGCGGGTGGCACCGAGAGGCACAGGGAGAAGGGAGCTGAAGAGGTGGGAGGGGTGGGAGTCGGAGGGGGTGCGGCAGGTGGGGAGAGTGTGGCAGGAGCACAATTTCCTCAGTGGCGGTGTGCACTGCGGACCGCGTTGTCACACGTCAAAGAGGGGAGCAAATCAAAGGCAGTTTCTTTTGATGAATACAAAACAGAGAGGGCCCGCTGAGAAGCACTCTCCCTCGCCCTAATCACAGAGCCCCCACCATCCTCCTCCACCCACCACCACAGACCCACCCCCCCTCTGCCCCACCATGAAATGAAAGGAAGAGAAAGCAGAGAAACAAGGCGAAGGGGAATGAAGAGCACATACAATCACAAACAAAGGCCGCTTTCACAATCACAAATCAACATGGCTTGGTCCTCTGGAGAGCTCTGCAGAGGGCAGCAGTGTGGTATAGCGAGACAACTCTGGGATGGTAGGAGCAGATCTGTAACTACCTCACCTGCCTCAAGACCTCCTATACCCTCTCTACAAACCTACATGTACACGCTCTCACTAAATGTAAACAACAAACAATGGCCTTTGGGCAGGTCCCGGAGCCTGGAGCGTCCACAATGTAATGTTTAATACATGTTATGATATTGATTTTGAAAAACATCATCATAAGCATACTTTTTTTTTTACACAACATACTATTTTTTACACAACCCTAAACCTTAAACCACTTCTAGAAAGTGCATCGCTCACACAGCACTTATTGGCAAACACATTATCAATGTAGCATTAGCCTACATTTTGGTAAGCCTGTCTTTCAATTCTTACACATGTGTGGGCCATACGAAGCTTCCAACAGTGAGCTACTACTATCTACTGCAAGGCATACCCATCGTCGACTCATCGCTGAATCCTATATCCTATATTTTTTAATGTATGCGGCTCAATGATGCCTAAATTTGTGTGACTTTTGCGGGGCTTAAATGCTTGAAAATAAATCAATTGTCTTTCAGGCTTTCCCACAGCTGTCTATAGGCGAGACGCAGTGCCTCCGCTGAATGACCAACAAACAAACAAATTCACTTTTCACACTATGACAACAATGATCGACAACATGTCAGCATCTGCATTCAATTTTATAAAAAATATAGGCTACTATTCGACTATTCAAACACTGGCCGGTCTCTGTGGAGACACACAGTATTCACGTCCGATCATGACAAAACTATCAATAAAGAAAAGTGATATACATATTACATGAATCTTCTTTACATTCAATGTTTTCATGAACCATTAGACAAAGACACTCTCCAACGCCATTGTATTAGTATTAGTAAAAATCCAATCCAATACAAATATTGAATGTCTGTGTACTGAGCGACCCATATCCTGAATCTTTCTCCATCAGTTGCCATCAGACTAAGAGCAGAGTTCCATGTTCTGATGCTGCTTGGCCTCCCATGACCAGCACTCCTCTGCCACTCCCCAGGCACTGTGTGTGTGTGTGTGTGTGTGTGTGTGTGTGTGTGCGCTTGTGTATGTATGTATGTATTGTGTATGTATGTATGTATGTATGTATGTATGTGTGTATGTGTGTATGTATTATGTATGTATATGTATATGTATATGTACAGTATGTGTGTGTATGTTTGCTTGTGTGTGTGTGTGTGTGTGTGTGTGTTTGTGTGTGTGCCTCTGTGTGCGCTTGTCAGTGCGTGTGTCTGTGTGTGTGCGTGTGTCCGTGTGTCCCACCCCGAGCCCTGGAAAGCCTGGAACGTGGCATGTGCATGGGGTGTCGCTGCTGTGTCACCTCCTGCCTGCTGAAGTATGAGGCAATTTCCTGCGAGCGGCGTGCAGGGCGAGGACGGGGGAGGACGGGGGAGGACGGGGGAGGCCGGGCGTGGCTCCGCTGCTCTCTTTGATACTGTCAAGGAAGAGTAATGGTGCTGCTGTAGCGCCTTGCCACAGCCACCGCTCAACTAATGTCGTGTGACTTGGGCTCGCTTTTTCAAATGAGGAAGAAGAGGGGTATGGAGGAAAACACAGTGAAACGGGGGAATGTCTGCCATTTTGGGGGAAGGGGAGAACCCCCCCCACCCCCCAGTTGAGAATACATTTAAAACAAAAGACAAAAGAAAAACAACTTGGATCTCTGAAAGGAAAATGACTCTCCTCCCGCAGCCGAAAACACTGCTGCCCATTTAGATTAGAGGCTTGTCCATGTATATGATGCACTCAGTTTGGTGCAGTGTGTGTGTGTGTGTGCCTGTGTGTTTGCGTGTGCGTGTGTGTGCGGTAGAAAGATACTGTCTATGTGACTTCAGCGTGAGCTATCACAGACAGAACCCAATTGAACGATTGAACGATACCAACGCTATTTTCTATAACTCCAAGGTCATAGTGCTTTATAGCAAGGAGAAGGCAGCTTATCATCCACGGGACTGAAATCTAATTGGGCAATCTAATATCTTTGCTGCTTGATCCACAATTACAGTCTTGTTTGTTATCCTTGACCACCCTAATTCAATAAGAGAAGTTCTTTTATCTTTTTTACATATTTTGAATAAGAAAGCAAAACAAAGGGCCCTGAAATATGTTCAATTAGCAGAGATTCATAAGACTTCCCTTGGATGCTTGGTCTCCGTTGGGCTGCAATCAAACCATTCCAGTAATTATACAGTAATTACATCAACATTATGAGCTGATGAAAATTGCACAATTCATAATTAATTCCAGCTAATTGACTGAAAACGTGTCTTGGCTGAGTGCCAGATGTGTCAAGACAGGGAGAGAGAGAGAGAGAGAGAGAGAGAGAGAGACACACACACAGAGGGTTGTGCTCGCAGGACAGGCTGCCACTGTCTCATCTCCTATCATAAGCCCTAGTTAGAAAAATCAGGAAGCCTGCCGGTAAACGTAAGAGCACCTACAGCTGTGACCTGTGACATGTAAATGATCGTATCATGGAAACATTCAAAGAACTGGACACTCAATTCAATGAATTCAAATGTAGCCAATGATTTGTGT
>OMKP01079993.1:4047-20321 GCA_900302375.1 Bathygadus melanobranchus
TGGATCATCCTAACATCTCCTGTGAGCTCTGGGTATCATCCTAACATCTCCTGTGAGCTCTGGGGTGGATCATCCTAACATCTCCTGTGAGCTCTGGGGTGATCATCCTAACATCTCCTGTGAGCTCTGGGTATCATCCTAACATCTCCTGTGAGCTCTGGGGTGGATCATCCTAACATCTCCTGTGAGCTCTGGGGTGGATCATCTTAACATCTCCTGTGAGCTCTGGGTATCATCCTAACATCTCCTGTGAGCTCTGGGTATCATCCTAACATCTCCTGTGAGCTCTGGGTGGATCATCCTAACATCTCCTGTGAGCTCTGGGTGGATCATCCTAACATCTCCTGTGAGCTCTGGGGTGGATCATCTTAACATCTTCTGTGAGCTCTGGGGTGGATCATCCTAACATCTCCTGTGAGCTCTGGGTATCATCCTAACATGGATGGATTGCATTTATATATCTCTTTTATCCAAAGCGCTTTGCATTGCCTCACATTCACCCATTCATACACCTATGGCGGTGTCAACCATGCAAGGCAACAACCAGCTCGTCAGGAGCAGTTCGGTGACTTGCTCAGCGACACCTCGACTCCGGTTGCCAGACAACCATCTCTACCTCCTGAGCTAGTGCCGCCCCATCTCCTGTGAGCTTTGGGTGGTGTATCATCCAACATCTCCTGAATCCAGGCAGGACCTTGGAATACTGTCCTCTAGCCTTTCTACTGTTTTGTTATTAAGAATTATGGTAATCCAAAATACATATGCTGTTATATGTTTGAATGTTTTTCCATGTGTGTGTATGTGTGTGTGTGCCTGCGTGTGTTTGTGTGTGTGTGTTTTCAGCGAGAGTGCAGTGATTGGATAGAGACGTGTCAGGTTCTGCTGTTGGATGTGAAGGGCGGTCCTGTGGAGCTTTCAATCAACCCACCATGCCCCGCCTCCAAACAACCTGACCCCACCCCCAACAGAACACATTCCGCCTCCACCCAACATGACCCTGCATCCGACCAGGATGACACCGCCTCCCACCGGAATGACCCCACCTCCAACCACCCTGACCCCTGCCTCCCACTTGCCAACTCCAAACGTTATAGCCCTGCCCCTCGCCAGCATAGCTCCGCCTCTAAGCTGTTAGTTGGTGACCCTGAGGTCCTACTGTCACCAGCCACGAGTCACCACTCTCTGGTACCAGACACACACCTGATATCATTTATAATCCTGATAATAATAGACTACCCAAGTGTGTATATACAGAATATATATATATATGTTGCTCTCCTGCAGGGGGAGCCATCAGGTCATGAGGAGGAGGAGGAGGAGGAGGAGGAGGAGGAAGGTCTAGAGGAAGGCTCTGTCAGTGTGGTGAAGATGATTGGCTACAATGGAAATATCACAGAGAGAACCCTGGGAGAGAACGATGGCCAGCAAGATACGGTTGGGACACAGTGCTTTGACAGTTAGCTAGCGTCAAGACTACATGCAGGATACATGGTTTCACTAAAGCCTTTAAGGCTTTTACAGACAAATAACACCAGGTATAACACTCATGAAATATTCATAAACAGACTGTCTGTCTTCTGTCTGTCAGACTGAGGGGGCTAACTCCCAGAAGGCCTTTGATTCTCTGAGCACAGTGGAGCTTCTGCAGAGAGAACTACAGTAAGGCTAAGCCTTGACCTGTCTCTCTCTACCCGTCTAACATCATGTCTGTCTGACTAAGTGACTGTCTACCTTTCGACAAATGTATTACTGTTTGTAAGTCGCTCTGGATAAAAGCGTCTGCCAAATGCTCTAAATGTAAATGTAAATGTGCCTGTCTAACATCATATCTTGTGTGTCTTTATATTGTCCTCATTTTGCTAAAATGAAAACGACTCGAGTTTGGCATTTCCCATATGTGATAAAACTACAGTTAGCAGTCCACTGTGTTCACGTTAATGTTTGTGCACATGTTAATGTATATGTGTGTGTGTCAGTGCCTCAGTGGTCCAGCTCCAGCTCTGTGAGCAGAGGGCTGTAACAGCAGAGGAGGCCCTGCAGGGGGCACTGCTCAGGATCCTGCATCTGGAGAGACGCCTACAGGACCAGACCAGCATGGAGCCCACAGGTAGAACCAGAACCAGGGAGGGTCCGGTCAGACCACTGGGTCTGAGAGTGTCCTGAACAACGGATGAGGACTGACATAACAACTAGCATAGCAATTTAGAGTTTTATAGACATGTCATTAATGAGCTGGGAGGGGTTAGGCATCTTGCTGAAAGATGCCTCCAGGTTAGACTGGACATTGGGGTTCAAACCCAGAACCTTGTGGCTTGGTGTCAAACACTTATTACTAGACAGTCTATCACTGTCCACACTCAACCTGAATAAATCATTCATACAATGGATTCCTGTTTAACCTACAGTACTTCCAGCAGAACTTTTAAAGGTCCAATGTGTAAGATTAGTTTAAAACATTCAAAAATGTATTGCTATGTAAGCCAGCAATGTAATGTTGGCTGTAACTTAGATCACTTGAAGGAGAAAAACCTATATTCTATATATTTGGTGGGGTGATGTGTTCGGGGGGAAGGGGGAGGGACTGTGCATTTCCTTCTTTCTTACAATAAGGGGTGGACACCACAACTTTCTGGTAATATGCTGCCCCCTATGTTGTGGAGGACTAATTCGACAGTTGGCCAGATCTTACACATTGCACCTTTAATGATTGTTTAGATGCTGAGGTCGGTGCTAGGGATTATAAGAGGCTAGCAGGGCAGAGGTTTTGTGCCAGTATGCTGATGTCTCTGTTGGTTTGTGTTGCAGTCAATACTGAAGCAGACCTACAAGAACCAGCAGACCCGGCAGGTACTGAGGGAGATACGGTACCAGAACTGACCCCAGCTGCTCCACAAAAACCCAGTACAAGAACCAAGCCCAGCACCAAGAGATCCAAGAGACACTGAGGGAACCTAATACCCCATCCTTTAGAACCGTAACAAAACCTAACATAGAACATAACACATCCTTAGAATTAGTAAAAGACTGGCAGAACCAAACTTTGCATCCTGAGAGCAGGAAAACACAGAACACCCCATCGTTTAGAACTATAAAACAGCACCACAGAACATCTTTCTAGAACTCCAACAGTGATGGTGCAAGTTAGAGGTCCAAGGGTTGCCACAGAACATCCACTCTACAGTTTTTACAGGTGATGCTTTAGACTGTATAATGAAGACTGAGGATAATCCAGACTAACGCTGAGATGGTCATGGAGGAACATTTAGGTTAATAATGAAATAATTGTTTCTCTTTACATGTTTGAGAATTAATCACAGAGAGGAGGACATGTTCAAAGAGATCTTCAAAGAGAAAATAAAATATTCTACTCAAGTTAAAGTATTTGACACAGTGTACTATCTATCCAACAAGTACAAAAAGTAGTGATTCATGCTCATGTAGCTCGTGTCCTTAATGCATAAACCTGTTGGTGTTGTTGATGGAATGGTTTCCTGTTCTTGTCGAAAATAGAAAATTAATCTATAAACCATCTGACAAAGAAGTGCTTGTATAGAATACCCTTTTAGTTAGATCCCCAACACTGGCATTTAAGATAAATATTTATTTATACATTTATATATTTATTTTTTATATAAATATGTTTCAGAATATGAATATTGTACTGAAGTACATTGTACTGAAGTGCATATTGTACCGACGTACATTATTGGATTAAAAGGCCACCTAAGTACTTTTCAAGTCAGGTTACATCATAGGTGAGTCTGTCTTCCCCTCCTCCTCCTCCTCCTCCTCCCCCTCCCTCACCTCCACTACTGCTGAGAGGGGGGATGGAGGTGGGGGGAGCTGGGAGAGGTCATGGGTCATGGCAAGGAGGTCGGAGGGGAGGGTGAGGAGCAGCGGGGGGCGCTCGGACTGCTGGAGGGTAAGGAGGAGCTGGAGGAGGCGCAGCTGGATGGCAGCAGGAGAACCAGAGAGGGAGTCCAGGGACTCCCTGAGAGCCAGGCAGGCGGCTCGTTCGCCCTCTGCTGCCCTCACCTGGGGAAAGAGAGCGAGACAGGAGAGAGAGAGAGAGGAGAAAGGAAGAGAGAAAGAGGAGGAGCGAGACAAAGAGGAGGTAAGACAGGAAGTGAGAGAGGAGGAGACAGGAAGAGAGGAGAGAAACGGAACAGAGGAGAAAAAGGGAGAGAGAGGGAGAGGAAAAAGGATGAGACTCGTACCACTGTGTACACATCTGCTATCTGTCTGTCCATCTTTTCGTCTGTCCGTTTCTCTGTGTTCTCACTTTGATCTGAGCTCGTTGTTGGACGTCTCTCTGCTCCCTCATGTCCTGTTGTAGCTCCTCTGGGATGCTCACCTCCTCCCTGACACACACACACAGACACATACGGAGACACACCAGGAGAGCTTAGCTTAGCACACTGCATCCACACATCAAGGCTTGGGATGGTTTTTACCTCTCAGAGAGAAAACAACTTCTGTTCTATGGAAAAGAAATCTCCCATTCTTTCACAATAATAGCACAATCATATACCAACAGTATGACTGCCTTTCGATTATATTTCCATCTTATTGTTATTATTTTAGCTTTATAATAAATTCTGGACCTCCCACGCTTCCATTACTCCCCTGTTCTCCCCTTCTCATGTACGAGGTCTTCAACCAACCAAATCATGGTGGTTGGTTTTTGGAGACCCAAAGCTTCGTAACCATCTCCCCTGGCTTCACTGAAACATCTCTTTCCAATGTCATTTGGCAAAATCACTTGTACCGATTCTGCTGAAGAGCATTTAGCATGCGCACGCCTGCCACAGATGTAAACAATGGCAATATATCAGTTTCATTTTTTTTAGAATCAATGTGCAGACTTTGTGGACGTTATAAAAATGAATTTTTTCACAAAATGTCTAGTGGTGGAAGAAGTACTCAAATCTTTTACTTAAGTAAAAGTAGTAATATCACACTTGTACAAGTCCTGCATTGAAAAGGTTACTTATGTAAAAGTACGAAAGTATTAGCTAGTAACTAAAGCTGTCAGATAAATGTAGTATAATGGAGTAAAAAGTACAATATTTACCTCTGAGATGTAGTGGAGTAGAAGTAAATAGTAGCAGAAAATAGAAATACCCAAGTAAAGTACAAATACCTCAGATTTGTACTTCAGCACAGTACTCAAATAAATGTACTTAGTTACTTTCCACCATTGAAAATGTCTTATCACAAAGACCACAGTCCCAAGTGTTTACATTTATGGTAGGCACGTTCATGCGATATGCTCTTAGGTAGACAAAGTGATTGATGATATTGATAACATGTTTTAGTGAAGCCAGGAGAGACGTTAAAATGTCTTGATCACCAGACAACCCAGAGACTCACACGTCCACGCTCTCCACTCGGATGCCCCAGCGGCCAGCCACGGAGTCAGCCGCCACCCGGACCTCTTGTGCGACCTGCTTCCTGTTGAGCAGGAAGTGGTGGAAGTCGTGGCGGGCCAGGACGTCCCGAAGCGCCCCCTGGACCAGAGCCCGGAGCAGCTCCGGGGGGCTGGAGACAGATGTGGTGCTGAGGAGGACATTCTCGATGCGGAAGAGACACATGGAGCTTACCTCCACACGAGCCAGGTCTCTGGTCACCACCTGGGCACAGGTGTGTGTGTGTGTGTGTGTTCATGAGCAACAGGTTTGGCACAGAGAAAATGTTTAATGTGGATTGATATTTCACTATTTAGTCATTCAGCAGATGCTCGTATCCAAAGTGACTCATTGTGAATTTGTAAATACATGGAGGTAGGTCGTAGGTGAGCCTAACCACTCGACTATCCTGCATGATGATGATGATGATGATGATGATGATGATGACGACACATACATGGAATTTGACTCTGGTTTTTGTCATTGCTCTCAATGTACTATTCTGTGTATAATGATGATGATCTTTGTGAGTGTTCCTTTATTATAGCTCATACACTGTATCTGGTTAGTTTGTCTACACTACAGAGAACTAAGCATTAAGAGTAGGTCTGATGGCACTGATGCATGGCATACATGCGTGTTCAACATGTTTTGCACGTCAACACGGAACTGAACGGAAGATTGAAGGTTCAATCTCCTGAAACGGTGTGTCTGGTCTACTCAGTGCACCATCTGGAGGTCTCTTCAGATCATGTGACCTGAGTACCGTTTGAGATGGAATCCAGAGTGTCTTCACTCTCGTGTCTTCCTTCTGGCAGACATCCAGCCAAGGCAGGTAGAACAGCAGGCCTGGATACATAGAAAATAAAGTTACCCCAACATCCAAGCCCTCATGTGTACTTGAGTACAGGAGTACTTTCCACCACTGCTATATACGAAAACATAGATAGATACTCCAACAAACACTGCTCTGTTCACTCATCCCCAACCTGAGAAGACTACAGGAGAAAACTACAATAACCATCAGCCACCTGGTCCCCTGGCCCGCCCCCTCAGCAGGTGACCCAGTCGGAAGACCACCGCTCGCTCGTGCTCCCTCACCACCTGTCAATCAAAACAATATAGAACAATACATTTAATTCATAAAATCCCTGATATGGCTTATTAAGGTAATACATTTAAAAACATGTATTTATCAACAAACGCTGGGTGAGGCTGCACACCTGTGGGCCATTGATTAATCAAGGCCCACAGGTTAAACCGGCCACCACCACACACACTCGGGAGAGCGCTAGCACAGTTACCATCTGCTCTGTCCATTTCAATTGACAAACCTTACAATAAACCGGATTCTTCGCCACCTTCCTGTGTCCTTGCTGTTTTGTGTCCCTGTTCTGGCACCAGTGTAGCAGATCAGCTCCACACGCCACCTAAGTGGCTTCTTAGAGGGCTCCCAAAACAGCAAGGACACCCTGTTCTCCCCTTCTCATGTACGAGGTCTTCAACCAACCAAATCATGGTGGTTGGTTTTTGGAGACCCAAGGAAAAAAATCATCAACCGATTCTGCTGTCATCCGGACACAGAATCCGGTTTATTTTAAGGTTTGTCAATTGAAATGGACAGAGCAGATGGTAACTGTGCTAGCGCTCTCCCGAGTGTGTGTGGTGGTGGCTGGTTTAACCTGTGGACCTTGATTAGGCAATGGCCCACAGGTGTGCAGCCTCACCCAGCCAAACCAATCAATCAGTGACTCTGGCTAGGTGAGACTGCTTAAACCAGCCACCAACCACACACGTCACAAATAGTAATAAGAGTGTAAACTGATCATTACATACAAGGAAAATACATATACATATACATAAATATAAACACGGTTAAACACAGTTGAACAGTTAAACGTGGTTAAACACAGTTAAGCGCGGTTAAATGCGGTTAAACGTGGTTAAACACGGTTAAACATGCTTAAATATGGTTAAACATGGTTGCAGTATTCTACAGTGGAAGGGCGCACTTGGAAACAGAACCAGACGGAGAGAGGAAGGAAGAGGATGACCAGGGTCAGAACCAGAACCATCAGGACCCACTCCCCCATCCCAAGGTGCTGTGGCCTCACACCTGTAAAGGTACGCACAGCTCACCGTCAGAGCACACAGAGAACCGGACTTAAACCTCACACCTCACTCACAGCAGAGGGACCATGTTGGAATCCAACAGTAAGGTTGATCCTTCATGATGTATGATTATATTCAGTTGAATCTAGAATGGTGATGAAGTTACGTCTAATTGATTAATGTGCCAGAATATTATATGCATTACATTGATTACAGTTTGGTTTGAAGCCTGTTCTGACAAACTCTATCCACGGATCAAGTGTAGCCTGTGTCTTCAGCTTTATAGATTGTATTTTATGAGTTATGCATTCATATATTTGTATATTATACACATTTTATTGTTTATACTAAACTCTAGTCTAATCTGAATCCAATTACCAAATGTCAGATATCAGATCATCTAAAATCTAAACTCAATGAATACTGAATAATTACAAATGCTGAAATACACCAGATGTTAAAGCTCAACCTACCATCTTGTGTGTCCGTCTCAAACAGCCAACGGTGCTCCTCTTCCTCTCCTCCACCTCCACCTCGCGTCTCTCTCACGCTGTCCACATCCACCACTGTGCTCCTTGCCTTCTCCTCTGTCCTCTCCACGACTTTCAGCTCCACCCGGCCTGTTTTCTCCCTCTTTACCTGCGTCTCCCTTTTCTCCTTCTCCTTCTGCTGCTTCTTCCTCGCCTCCTGCCCATCCTGGGACCGGGCTGTGGTGTTGGGAGTCCGGGGGTGGCGTGCCCTGGAGGAGGCTGGGGGAGGCTTGATTCGCTCTCTCCTGGATGGTTGAGTGGGGC
This sequence comes from Bathygadus melanobranchus, assembly GCA_900302375.1. Classification (NCBI taxonomy): domain Eukaryota; kingdom Metazoa; phylum Chordata; class Actinopteri; order Gadiformes; family Macrouridae; genus Bathygadus; species Bathygadus melanobranchus. The sequence goes on from OMKP01079993.1 coordinate 12,362, forward strand.
TCCTTCTCTCCTCCTGCCCACCTGGGACCAGCTCTGCGGTGAGGAGCATCGGAAGAGGTTAAGAAGGAGATCTGGTTGAAGAAGTCTTGAGGGGTGAATTCTGCTCCCCTAAACTCTCCTGTGTAGGAAGAATGTCAAAGAAACTAGAGACTTGGAATCTCTCTCTCCCTCCCACTCTCGACGAGTCGGCTACTCCCCTCACTGGCCAAACCAACAGAACCTAGAGTTCAGAGTGATAACAGTGACATTACCGGTCAGGGACAGGGTGAGGCCAGGGAGGCTTCCACAGGGAGGCCTCCACAGGGAGGCTTCCACAGGGAGGCTCTCCACAGGGAGGCCTCCACAGGGAGTCTTGGTGCGGCTTGGACGGGAATGTGCAGAGTCATGTCTTCTCGTCTGATATGAGGCTTTTGGGTTGTGTTTTGAAAAGAAGGCTGGACACTCCCCGACTTAGTTTTAATTAAAACTACAGATTAGACGGCATTCTTTTGCTTTTAAAAGAGCTTTGTGTGCGTGTGTGAGAGTACATGCTTACAGTTTTCTTTCTTTGCACAGCACCAAGACATGACAGAATTTAGTAATATCAGAACTATGATAAATAACGAGATCATCTTTTTTTTAAGTTGAAGCATGCAAAGGAATATTTATCTTATTGCTAAATTCCACCCGTATTTAAATAAATTTAAATAAACAAAAATCCGTTAATATTTACAGTATATTAACGCTCAACAGCTATAGGGTTCGTGTTCGGGTTCGGGTTCGGGTCCGCTCGTCACCGAGACCACGTGACTCCACTTCAATCGCTCTTTGGTCATCCGCACGCTGAAGTTACGCACATGCGCACACTGGCTGCAAATAACGCGCTTTGAATTGTGGAATTGTTTTACCTCCATTTACGTCGGTAAGTAATAAAGTACTTCTCGAGTAATAAAGTACTTCTAAAGTACTCGAGTACTTCTGGCAGTCGTTAGTAACGACGTGCTAATATAAATATGAACACGTGCAACATGAGTATTACATACATGTAAAGTATGATGAACTGCAACTCAACACTATCATGATGGAACTTTTACACTATCGACAACACCAATTAATTCATTCATGCTTTTTTAATTAAGTACAGGGTGTCACCATTAATGCATTTTTTTTTTTAAATTGTGATGCTATTGTATTATTTCCTTGATTTCTTTAGTACTCTCATTGTCCAGTCCACACTGATGTTGTTTTTCTATTCAGTTATCTGAGGGTGTTCTCTGAACCGTCATGATGAGCCAGGATCGAACGTTAGCCAACCTCAAGAAGGACATTCACTCCCTGCTGCTCTCCGCCAAGCTCGGTCTGCGGGTGAACCAGCTCAGGAAGGACTACATGGACTTGGTGGGCCATGACTTGCCCCTGAAGAACCTGGGCTTTCGGTCCGTCATGGACATGGCCAAGGAGATGCCCGACGTGGTGTCCTTCAGATACTTGGCAGACGGCAGCTTTGTTCTGAAAGGTAAGACCGATGTTGTCACTGATGATGTGTGTTGTTTGGCTGGACTGGATTTTAAAATGTTAAAATGACGGGGAGTTTGGTAACAGGTAGTTGTCGTGGTAACAACTCGTTTATTTTTATACACTGCTGCAGCACTGAAGTGCTGATTGTGACTGTGAGTGAAACTCACACTTGATGACACCTGCCAATAAATAAAGTTGTAAATTCACAATAATTCTGTACGATAACTAGAGTGCTTCAAATGGACCCTGTGATCACTATCGCCTGGTTCTGCTTCCAGTGATCAGAGCACCCTTACCTGCTTTAATGCGTCAAAGAATATAGTGGAGTTAAAAATTCACCTGTTAAGCCTCTCCTCACCCTCTTCCCTCCTCTCTTGTCTTCCTCACCTCCTCCACTCACTGTCTTTCATCTTCACCTCCTCCCTCCTCTATCTTCACCTACTCCTCCTCCTCCCCCTCCCTCCTCTATCTTCACCACCTCCTCTTCCTCCTCTCTTCACCATCTCCTCCTCCTCCCCTCTCCTCCACCGTAGCGGTTACCAACGAGAGCACTCGTGGTATTGAGGAGCTGGTCTCCAGGCAGCGGCCAAGCAAGACAAACATCAAGAATAGGAGCGGGTACCAGACGTTCGTCCCCAAGCGATACCCCCGCCCCATGGCCCCGTTCCTACGCCCTCGGTGGGGCCGGGCGCCCCCTTCCCTGCCTGCCCATATCAGATCCCAGATACGTCAGCTGCTCTCCCAGGTACGTCCATCACCCGTTGGCTGTGCGGCCGTTATGACGCAAGCGATCCGTTTACAATATGGAGGGTGAAAGCCTCTCGGTCTCTGCTCGAAAACACTTTTTATTGCACTTTATACACACTTATCCGAAATGCCAATAAAAGTGTGAATCCTGAAAAACAAATGTATGAAATGTATAATTAGTTCTGATCTGGTTCTGATATGATGTTGGTGTGATCCTGGTGTGGGTCAGAGTACGATCAGTCTGTCTGAGCTGGAGAGCAGGTTCGAGCAGTGGTTCGGCCATCCCCTTCGTGCCACCGACTACGGCTTCTACTCCCTGGGGGAGTTGCTGACCTATGTGCCGGACCTCTCCATTCATTATACCAGGATGGGCTCGGTTCTCAGCATAAAAAAGCCGGACCAGCCCAGGCCTCTGCCCAGAACCGGGTTGCCCCGAATGGGACCTGTGAAACCTGGGGCAATCGCACCCACCCCGACCTGCTTGTCATCTTCAGAACCAACGATGAGCCCACAACAGCCTGGACCCAGCTCAGGTGGGTCGGGGGATCTGTGTGGGGTCTGTGTGGGTGTGGTTCTACAGAGCTGTCTGCAGAACTCCGCCTCCTAGACCGATGTCTGCAGTCTACCTGTTCGCGTCCCTGAGCTAGATGCCTGAACCCCCTAACCTGCTCATTAATTACTTGTTTTTGGATCCAATGTAGTTGATTCATGTAGTGTAACATTCTCTTTATCTTTAGCACCATCACAGTGTAGTCCGGACCAGAGTATTACCCAGAATTCCTCAGTGCCTTCCAGTAAGAGTTTGGATCCTCACCATACTGGGTTCCAGCGGGTCCCAGATAACGAACCCCTACCACAACCACCGGCCCCAGAACCAAGACCAGACCAAGATGGTCAGCTCCTGGAGGAGATGATCAAGGTATGTTTTGTCCAAATGCCCGTTCGTTTGTTTGTTTGTTTGTTTGTTCATTCTCTTTGAGTACAGTACTGTCTATGGCTCAAATAGGAAATTAATTAACTAAATCAAAACAAGGCATCATTGGCACTGGGCCAACAGCAAGGTTAGGTTAATGAAGATGGAATACTAAAAATATTCCATCGAATCTGTTGTCTGGAGACTATGTTTCACTGTCTTCACTGTTCATGTCAATATTCTGTCTCCTTCCATTGGTCCTCTTGCCAGCTGGAGGCGGACCTTCGTCAGAACATTCTGGAGAATGGCGACGCAGGTTCTGTGAGTCCGGAGCTGAAGGCCAAGCTGCTGAAGGTCAGGACCCTGACCCCTCCTAGACCTAGTCCTGGCAACTTCCATGCATTCTTCCCTAATTAGAGGCTAGTAGCAAGAGAAGTGAGGCAGCATAGTGTATTGACACGGGTGTTAGGGTTAGCCTCCCCGTAGGCCTCCTTGAGTATAACGCCTAACCCCTACCTGCTAAGTTTATCCCATTTAGATATATTGTCTCTAAACGGACTGGACCGGTCATTTGTACCAAATGCAGTTGCACTATTGAATAAGAGCTGATGAACCGATGCTATCAAACAAACAACGTCGATGTGTTTTATGTGATATGTGTCTGTGTGTAATGTACTATTTTAATGAGGTGAGGCCACATCTCCATCCCTCGATGAACTGTATTCCATTCCATAACAAAACCGCATCGCGGTACTCACCTGGACTGGTCCCACCAGCAGGCTGATGAGTGACTCTCTGCAGGTGGTAGGAGACAGCAGCCAGGGCTTGTCCATCCATGACCTGCCTACTCACTACAAGGTGGGCTGTGCTCTATAGTTTTACAGACTAAGTAACTACATTTGTAAATCTGTCTAGTGTTGTCACGGTTACTGGTGGGATTTTATTCGCACTGTCCCCATTTTGCTATTATTATTATTATTATTATTATTATTATATTAGTCAAGTGTATTGGTGTTAAGCCGTGGTGGAGGTCAGGGGGACGTTGGGGACGTTGTCCGTACATCTCTCCGGTCCTCTTCAGTTTAATGGGGGTTACATGTGTGTTCTATGGCTTGCTGAGAATTTAACAGCTTCAGAGCTAATTGGATTCTTTAATTGGAATAATCAGCTATTTCTAATTGATACCATGACTGTACCCTTCTCTGTACTGTGGAACTTGGGTTCTGCTGGTGGTTCTGCTGGTGTCCAGAGGCTGTTGGGTGAGGAGCTGCCGGTGCAGCAGAGTGGCTTCCTCAGCGCCACAGAGCTGGTGGCGGCACTGAGCGATATCTTCCACCTGGAGCCAGCAGGGGGCCCCCAGGACCACCACTGGATAGTCAAGAACATTAACAGCACCAAGCTAACTGAGTCAGGTCAGAACCTGTCTGTCTCTCTCATGTTTCCCAGTCTGTCTCCCTCACTGTCTGTCTGTTTACCTGTCTCTCTTGCTGTCATTCTCATGTGTGCCTCTCTGTCTCCCTCACTGTCTTTCTGCACGTCTGTCTCTGTCTCACTCTGTCTCTCTCTGTCCTGCTACTGTCGTCTATCTGAAGCGTTAGCTTCCCTGCTACTGTTGTCTAGCTGAAGCGTTAGCTTCCCTGCTACTGTTGTCTATCTGAAGCGTTAGCTCAGGTTAAGGTTTTTGCCTGTTTTGGCCAACAATTATCCAGCAGCTCTCAGTATGTTTGTTTTTTCCAGAAGAGTGTGGGGGAGAGGAGGGGAGACGGAGGAACAGTCTGGACCAGAGCACCAGACGTTCTCTCTGGGAACAGCATAATGACAATGAGAAGGAGCAGGAGGAGGAGGACCAGCCTGATCCCTCCACCTGCCTTCCTTCATCTCCCACCAACCAGAAGGTAAACTCTAGTCTGACCGCTTTAGCTCCCTCACTTCTGCTTGTGGTCAGATGCAGCCAGCCATCGGTCCATCAAGCTGCCCGTTCTGCCCTCGCCTCATGTCAACACCAATCTGCCCAATCACAGCTCATGCCACCCCTGACTTGTGATTGGCCCAAACTGTTGGGGGCTCCCTCCAGTGTCTCTTGTGCAACAGGTCACAAGAGAGACTGGAGGTTGAGGCGAACCCCAACTGTCAGAGCAAAGTGAAGCGTTCCAAGCAGACTATAATTCCAATATTCAAGAGGTATTCTGTGTATTTTTATTCAGTTTAGCTCCCCTACTTTGTAGATATTTAAAAATGTACATCTTCTACCCAAATGTCATTTCCTGTTACTGTGACACCCACCTTACACTCCAGAATCCAGAATCTTATCTTAACTCAAGTCAGTGTTTTATTAGCAGAGGAGCAGATGTTGAGGGTCATCTATGTACTACCAAAACACACAGTAGTGATAATCAATACAAAACACTTTAAAGTAGCAAAGGTAATGTAGGTATACAATATAACATAACATATATATATATATAATACAATATAACAGTGACACGGCCCGTCTCACTGTGTGTACCCGTCTCCCTGACCGTCTCTCCCCGTCCGGCCGGTAGCTAGTGCAGCGGTACCCGGGGGCCCAGCTGCGGCCCAGCTCCAAGGTCCCTCAGGACGTGGTGCGGGGCCAACGTCTGAGGGCCCCCACGCGACGCTGGCCCCGGGCCCTGGCCGCCGTGCTGGTGGAGCAGGTGGACTCCCCCAGCAGCTTCCACATACGCTTCAGCAAGAGTCAGGAGGCCCATTCCCTGGAGGACATGATGATGGAGATGAGGTGCTGTGTAGAGAGAGACACAATAGTAGTGGAGGGAGAAGAGTATAAAATACATCCATTGTAAAGATCTTTTTATAACTTTGGAAACATCTTTATAGCCCATTAAGCAACAATATAGAATGTGTTTTAAATGCTCTGTAACACTGTGCTCTATAAGATAAAATGTACTATTAATCCCAGATGGGACATTTGGATAAAATATAAATGAGGTTTAAATACAACAGCATACAAGTTCTAGTCACACTCGCATCCCTGTCACACACACTAACACACACACTAACACACACACACACAAACACTAACACACACACTAACACACGCTGCCTCTCTCTCCAGGAGATGCTACACCTGTCCTGAGGTGTCGAGGCGTTACCGCCTGCCCGAGCGTTTCCTGCGGCGGGGCCAGGTGTGCTGCCTGGCCCCCTGGGACATCTGGTTCTACCGCGTGGTGGTCCAGCACGTGGTCAGCCCAGACCAGGTGGAGGTCTACTACGTGGACTTTGGAGACCTGAACCTGGTCTCTACCGACAGACTCATGTTTCTCAAGTAGGGCAAGAGTCATACACATTCGTTAGTTCTAATAATTGCCGGAATATAGTTTTTTGTGAATTTCCCTCACAGGATTAATAAAGTCTTCTTCTGTAGTCTCATACAAAAAGCAGCCCTGACTTGATCAATGGAAAGCAGTGTATTCATATAAGGCTTCGGTTTGGTTAAATTAACTTAAATTCCTACATCTAGAGAAAATAAAGTATTCCATTCGAGGGTCAACCAACACATTTCATACAACATTGGACATTTAGTTTTACTCTCTTTTCTCTCTCCCTGTATGCGATTATTAACCTGGAATCTCCATAGTTTGTTTAACGTCTAGTTTGGGGGTTTCCTCTGGGGTGTTTGACTTTGATTGAAACAGAATACAGCCCATCTCAGATCTCTATGGTGTGATCATAAGAGAAGCGGTTTCAAATGAATCTCGATATGACGCAGGAAGTGTTTGATGTCACATCCTGTCATTCCAGATCCTGTTACTCTCAACTTCCTGCTCAGGCTGTCCCTGCAGTGCTCGCTGGAGTCCAACCCATCCACCCATCTGTGAGTTGGAGTGAGTGAGTGAGTGAGAGTGTGTGTGTGTGTGTGTGTGTGTGTGTGTTTTCACGGTGTTAGTTTTGATAAAAAAAACACAAACTTACGTCAATCCCTTCACAAGATGATCAGAGAGGAGCAATGTGAACAACATCATGTGCTGTTTCCCAGTATGGTAAATTATCTGTGTGTGTGTGTCTTGAGTTCAGTTATCACTCTGGGATAGGGTAAAACACACTCTTGTTTTGTACTTCTTCACAATCATCTTGGGTGGTGCTGAGCTCAGGATGCATCGAGGGTGGAACATGCACCGTGGTGGGGAGGCGAGCCCTGGCATTAAGACCTAAAAGTCACCGCAAAGAAAGCGCTGTGTAAAACAACGATACTCCGGTCATCTATTGGCTGAGATGACTCGTGTTGTCGCCCCTCCCCCCTCTGCAGGGCGTCTGGAGCGATGCGGCCACCGCCTCCTTCCTGGAGCTGTGCAGAGGCCGCACGCTGGCCGCCATCCTCCACGGTTACCACGGCGACAGTCTGCAGGTCTTCCTGTGTGACACGCAAACCGAGGACGACGTCTACATGCACGACGCCCTGCAGGCGCGGGGCCACGCCCGGCCCTGCCACACACCGCCCTGCCCCACCCATAGCACCAACGCCACTGTCAGTTACAACAATATTGTCTTTATCTGTCTGTCTTCATCTGTCTGTCTGTCTTCATCTGTCTGTCTGTCTGTCTTCATCTGCCTGTCTGTCTGTCTTTATCTGTCTGTCTTCATCTGTCTGTCTGCCTCTCTGCCTTTATCTCTCTGCCTTTATCTGTGTCCTTATGTCTGTCTTTGTCTTCATCTGTCTGTCTGTCTGTCCTTATCTGTCTGTCTGTTTCAGGGGTATGTCCGGGACTATCTTTACCTGGAAGAGGAGCTGACTGACCTAGAGGAAGAGGAAGAGAACACGCCCAC
>OMKP01079995.1:0-19031 GCA_900302375.1 Bathygadus melanobranchus
ATATGTATATATGTATATATATGTATATGTATGTATATATATGTATATGTATGTATATGTATATATATGTATATATATGTATATGTATATATATATGTATATATATGTATATGTATATATATATATATATATATGTATATATATATGTATATGTATATATATATGTATATATATATGTATATATATATGTATATATATGTATATGTATATATATATGTATATATATGTATATATATATGTATATATATGTATATGTATATATATATGTATATGTATGTATATATATGTATATGTATATATATATGTATATATATATGTATATGTATATATATATGTATATATATATGTATATATATATGTATATATATGAATATATGTATATATATATGTATATATATGTATATATATATGTATATATATGTATATATGTATATGTATATGTATATATATGTATATGTATATATATATACATATATATATATATGGTTATGTATATATATATATATATATACTGTTGCCTTTCTATCAGCTCGAACCAGTCTGGCCATTCTCTTCTGACCTCTGCCATCAACAAGGCATTTTCGCCCAGAGAACTGCCGCTCACTGGATATTTTCTCTTTTTCGGACCATTCTCTGTAAACCCTAGAGATGGTTGTGCGTGAAAATCCAGCAGTTTCTGAAATACTCAAACCAGCCCATCTGGCACCAACAACATCTGCACGAAATGCATTTTCTATTATTTAACTGATTGTACAGGAGGAGAAACTCTACAAATCAAATGTATTATCATAATAAAGAACAGCGTAGGCATGAAACCTGGTGGGGCCCTCTGTGCTGAACCTGTTGGGTGAATGCATCTGCACTTCCTGTTTTCCAGCAATCGGTTGATGACGAGGATGATTTCCTCCATGAGGAGACCCCCCAGGCAGACCCTAGGATCCTGGGTATGACCCCTGGTTCTTATGAACCTGCCTTCCCCTGTAGCCCAAGCAGCGTTGGCTCACCTCCCGTGGGCTTCCCCTGAACCTGGTCATCACTCTGCCCACCCCTGTGTACAGTTTAGCTGTTGGAGGCTGTTTTATTTGTATTTCTTTTGGGGAGGGGTGTCAAATCCTACAGGGCGAGTAGTTGTTGGAAAAATGGTAGCAAAAAATGAGAAATCTTCCCCTAATCTAACCCTCTATTTTATATTTATATTTATATGTGTATAGCTGCGATGTGTCTCTCGCCACATGCAATGCCATGTTGTTGAAGCGATGGCATGTTTCTACTGGGACTACCTGAAAGAGGTAACCCTTTGTTTTTAAAAGGTTGTTAGCTTGTGAGGGTCAGATGGTTAATTACTCACTTTATTCCATTACCTTTCTGCTAATTGTCTTTCTCACATTAGCATTTGTCAAGACTTGGAATTGGTATAGAAATGACTCAACCTTTGATGTACCAGACTATATTATGAGTTCAATTGTTTTTGTAATGACTAGCTAGACGCCTTCACATGTTTTGCAATTGTACATACAATATGTACATTCTTTCATGTCTTATTGAACCTTCAATATGCTCAGTATGTCCATGCTTAGTACTGAGAATAGATGTGTTTTGGGACGCTTGGAATGTGGAAGGAGCTTTTAGAATCAAACCTTTTACAAACTAATTGCCATGATATTCAATGGTTCCTGGTCAATTTCTATATACATAGACATCCAGTGCCTGGACATTTTTGTTATTTTGTGAAGAGATTATTTTCTGTGAAGTGCAAACCTCAATAAATAATGGTTGAAAGTAAACCTCATCAAAAATGACTACTTTTAATAGCTATGTATGTGAGTGACAATGAGATCACAAATGTCAATGTAAATTATGCTGTAATAATGACATATGGACATTATGGATGCTATATAGAAACACTAGGTCAATTATTTGTTTAGTCCTTTAATACAAATGGTAGCATAACGAAATTGAGGCCACAAAGTAGATGCAATGAAGGAGTACATCTGTTGTTGTTTTTTAAAGCATTTTCAGGATTTCAAGTCATAACAAGTGATATATTGATGTTGATATGGATGTTTCCGTTGTTTAATTTCACAGTGATGACATGTTTCTTCAGCAAAGTTTAAGAATCCTTTTTGACTGTGCTTCATACGATGTAACCATGCAGTCATAGAACCATTGATAATTAATTTAAATTAAAACTAGTAACATACCAAATGTGCCTTTTGCCTTTTAGTATGAACTCAAATAAAACTTGCAAATATGATTATACTAAATTAGGATAACAAGATGGATTAAACATTTTCTAATTTGTGCTTGACGGTTATAAACTTCCAAGCAAATGAAACAAATAGTTTAAATGATTAAAGTAGAACCTGATACATGAATAATGGAATTGTTAATAAAGACATTATTCATCACAAAGATGTGGAAAGACAACTGTATCAACAAGAACCACCTATAGCCTCCTTCACCCTGTACCCAGCTCTCTGAGAACTGTAGATGCCATCTATGTTGGATGAAATGGAAGACACTAAGATGACATTTACAAACACACTTTGGCATTAAACATTGGCCAAACCATTGCAAAGAAACAAATGTTACATCAACTTATTGGAAGACTTTGCTAGGATTTGAATACAACAAAGTCCGCCATACCCTATTAATTTGAGACTGTACTAAACAGGTGTTCTTCTCTGCAAGCCTTCGCTCCTGACTGGTACAATGCTGCTCAGTGACATCTTCAAGGCCATCTACTTGGATAAATGCAACAAAAAAGTAATTGCCTAATATGTAGTGAGTACACAAAGGATTACTTTTGTGATGTAGTAGCGATCTAAGAAAGGTCAACCATTGTGGTTTTGTTCCCAAAGCCATTTGCTTTATATTGAACTCCAAAAGCAATGAGCTTTTGGAGTAAATGTTGAAAACAGTGCACTGTTAAAATGAACTGGTGCTATATGTAACAAATGTACTGTACTATGTCATAAAATTACAGAAACAAATCAAGTTGAAATACTGGCTTCTCTGACAACAATGCAACAGCCATGTTGCATTGTTATTCTCCTTTGAAATTTCCATTCTGGACTAGAACTTCTGTATTTGTTTTGATCAGTGATTCACCCCAGTACCCTGGGTTGCCAGATATGAAACAAATTGGCACACAATCACAGCATGCTGCTGCCATGGAGTCAAGCAAACAACTGGATCATTTGAGATTGTAATAGATTCTACCCAACCTAAAAATATGTATATAGTTACTTGCTAAACATACCACTAACATTAGGTTATATCTGTGCGACCGTAAACATAGCCAACCATGCATCTAGCTAACATTGACAGAAAAAATCCACATGAGCTAGTTTATAATTTGCAAACAATAAATACATTGCAAATACATTAGTATTTATATATATTAGCTGATCAACTTACAGTGTAGGACTTCTCTTGTCATTGTCACAATAGAATACATCTCATATAATGTTGGCTGGTCTTGTGCTCGTTCGGTGTCATCAACCTGGCAACTCACGTGAGCTTCAAGTCTGAGGAGGAGGGGGCAGCGGAGACATCTCTATTGTGAATTTGGAGTGCAGTAAACACACATTGTTACAAATAGCACCTTTAACAGTGTGGTCAACCAGGAATGTTTAACCTTCAGATGGTGATTTGGCTTTGGTGGCATCAAACAAAAGTAGTCTATTGTGTATGCTTTACTATTTCTTTTCATTTATAAGAGAAGAGATTAATGAGGAAGCTGCTTTGCAAATCAGGCCCAGAAGAGGCCTCCCTGTTGACATGATTTTTTGTTTAGTTGAAATGTTTTGTTTTTCCTTTGAAGAGGAATTGACTTTGTGAGTGAAGCCGTTAAGTCAGCCAATGACCATGAATGACTCTGCTCCCTCATGTCTTCACAGTTTATACGTGGGGTGCACTCCCATCCGTGGTGTCAACACTCTCTGCATCGCTGTGCGGTGCTGTGGGACACAATTTCATATTTCATTTAACAAATGTAAACAAGTGTAAACCAAGTCAAGCATATTCACTTTCACATTTGCTCAGCCTATTCCTCTCTCTCTCTCAAGATCAACCTCAGCAATGGTTACATGTAGTTCTGTTTTATTTACCAGCCATCATACCTGTGTCTTCAGTATTGAGGGTGCAGACTCCCTCCACCAGCTGCTTGGCTTCCACAGCCAGCTGCAAAGCTGGGTCGGGTAGTAGAGACAGGGAGTCTGGGCTGTCTGTCACCGGAGATAACCTGTTGCTCCTAACGCACATGGAAAAACACACCAGTATTTAGCATTGATGTGTCCAATGCACTTTTGAAATAATATCTAGAATTAATTCTTCCTTACCCAATTTCTCCACTGAACAGGTTAGGAGTTGTTAGCACTTTGTGGACGTTCTGAAAAGAGCACGGACATGTAATTGTTAGTTATTTATTTATTCTAAACCTATTATAACCTATTCCACTCTATATTATAAAGGCACACACTTTATGTATAATCCTTGCCATTGTATATAAAATCACACTGGATATGAAAGTAAGTAATCAATTCCATCCCAGAGGCATTAAACACACATTTCGCTCTTCACGCTAATTAATGTAATGAATGAATTCCTAAATGTGATCATTTCTGATTGTGTTTGGTTGGCCACTAGGGGGCGAAGCAGCATCGGGTAGAAGATCCTGCAAGGACAGATGGATTCTGCATAACTGGATTAAATCCCTACCAGGTCGCTGTAGACGTTTCCCTGGTTTGTTGTTTTGAATTCTCTTGTGGCTTTAGTACAACAGTGGCTTATGTTCCATGCATTAAGATGATGACTATACTAGATATGATAACTAAAATACTGTTTTTCCAGCTGCCATGAAAAGGACTACGCACGTGAATATGTTTAGTTTGAGCAATTTCACCACTAACCCTAAAAAACGACTCTATAGCCTCTGCAAGTGTGCCTCTCTGATCTCTCTCTCTTAGTTTTACAGTGTGTGCCTCAGTGTAACACCTAGTGGTAGGGTTTTACGCAAACATGGAGTAGTACAGCTTTAAATGCCAGGCCCAAATTATTTGCATTGCAGTCAAATTGTTGACTGGAAGTGTTTTGTGCAACCTGCGCAAATCCCAGCAGCTTGTTGTGTGAGGTCTCCAGCTGTCTCCTGGTGGTCTCGGACCGTCTCAGCTGCCAGTCAACAGCCCTCAGCCTCCTATTCAGATCACCCACATCTTCCTGGGACATGATAACAGCACCAAGAATTACAATCAAACTGCACACATACACTTTATACAATTCATTTTTTTCTGGCCATAGATCAGAATTTCTCAAATGGGGGTACTTTGAACGATTGCAGGGGGTACTCGGAACATGAACAACATTTTTTGTTGTTTTAATATTGGTTACAAACAATTGTAAAATAATTCCACCTCAAGAAAATGAATGAATACCCCCTTAATACAATTTAGGAAATCTTTCCAATAAGAGCATATCACTAACTTCAAACAACAGGTACTTGGTACTAGGTTAGTAAAAATAGTTTGAGAAGCACTAAATGTCAGTTATGATATTATCATACCATGTGTTTTACTGGGAATCTGAGAGAGTTCTTTGATTACTTTGCACATTTACTTTTACATTTAGAGCATTTGGCAGACGCTTTTATCCAAAGCGACTTACGAAAAAGTAACACATTTGTCGAAAGAGGGAGACAACAATATATTGCTAAAGGTAGACTGCAAGGTAGACTGCAAGGTAGACTGCACACAAAGTATGAGGTTACAGATTGGCAACCAACACACTGACAATACACTACACAAAAGTAAAAGTATGCACCATTTCTTTTTCTTTCAGCATCAAAAAGAAATAAGCAGATGTGACACAAAAATACAATACATTCTCCAATAGCTGATATGAACCTGTGATGTTAAATGTGACAAAAAATGTTTGAGTATACATATGGCTCCTGGTGATATCAAGCTCGACTCTCTGTGCTTATTATCAATATTTTGTCTCATATGTGCAGACAATAACAATATAGACAACCAAAACCCACTGTAGCCTGTAGGATTTCCTGGACACTCCCCAATCAACATTCGAAAATGTTTGAAGTACATTTTATGCACGAGTTTAATTTAAAAGGTTTGAAAGGTCTCATAAAAAGGTCCATATACAAATAGACTGCCTACTGATTAGTAGCCACAAGCAAACTGCAATTTGGCTTTACGTTCTCTGGGACATTGATATTACTCAATACGGGCCAAAAACGGTTTTGCAATCCCTGGACTACGCATTTCTGTCTGACCTTGGTTGCCTCCATGCCCCGTGGCACCGGCAGCCTCTTGTCAGAAAGCTGGCTCTTCAGGTCCCTGATCTCAGCCTCCAGAAGCTGGATCACCTCCTCGTAATCCTGCTGGGCGCTGCTGGCTGGCCTCTGCACCGTGCCGGACTCAGCTGCCTGCAGACGGCTCCTCAGCCGGGTGTTCTCCTCCACGGTTAGACATGCCTTCTGGGAAACAAAGGATGGGTCAGGGTTAAGTTTAGGTTTTGGGTTATGCTAAGGTAGGGTTTGACAAATTAGCCACCAAATACCCTGTTATCCAAAGTAACTTCAGATATGAGTCATTTTTTGAAAGCAGATAGAGGCCATTCACCACCCCCCATAAGCAGGAATGATCAATATGTATTCTGGTAAACCAGTTTATATCAAGGGTCCTTTTCCTCTCGGATTCCTTACCTCAGCTGTCTTCTGTAACTCCTCCTCCAGTGTCTTTTTACTGTGTTCTGTGTCCTTCAACATCACCTGGAATGTCAGAACTTCACTGTCAAATACTCGCTGTTGGGTATGTAATGTTGGCCAGAAACTGCACTGACTGCAGATACACAATTTTCTAGCCTTAGAAATCTGAACTAATTGGACCAATTTGATTCTATTTTGGTTACGTTTCATTTAGTGTTTTATTTGCTTTCACTTGTAGTACCAATAGGACATATTAATTTGGCTTTGTTACACCAACTAAATACCACAGCAAAACAACAGCAACAGGGGTAGTGTAATACGGTGTAAAAAAGTTTTAATACAATGGAACATATGCGCATCTTTCTTATGTCTGTCTTATACTTCCTTTATGTGCACAGTATAAATATGTGCAGCTTGTGGGATTTCCGGATATCCAGCATAACAAATTCCATCAGAACAGAATGAAAATGGTCCTACAAAAATTATTTTCTCAGTAAAGCAACTTGAATCATGTGATAGTTGTCGGTATGATAAACCCATTGAAACACATAGCCCATTTTTGTACCTAATGGTATACCTGTATAACTTCTATATACAGTATATAATATATATTATATTATATTATATATAACTAAATACTAATAATCATATATTTAAATCTAGCCGATGTTATCATATTTTTAGACAAAGCCATTATGCCTGTCTATGTAACATTTGTTTACAGATGGTGGACAATATGTTTTAGATTTATTCAACCAGTTGTTCAGACATTATGCCATTGCTTGTTAATGGATGTGTTTTATAATGAGAGTGAACATCATGACTGAATATAGTGTCTGCATCATTATCTTATCATTGCATTTTGTGCCAATTCATAACCAACATGGTTATATTTGGAAAAGTCAAGTTTTGCCTAATAATAATAATAACAACAACAACAATAATAATAACAATAATAATAATGTGTGTTCACTGACCTTAAGCTGCTTCATTTGGGTCTGCAGTTGTTTGAGTTCCATCTGAAACTGCTCCATCTCCTCACTGCTGTAGCTGCACTCTGACTCGTACGTCTGCGTGGCACAACATCAAAAAGCAACAGTGGTCATTTTGATGGTGTTTGTGTTGGATCTTGTTCTCACTAGGTTTCGCTGTTTTCTTTCTAGACTATTGCATTTCTCCTCTGAGCAGCATAATTGCTTCTGCCACCAGACATTTAGAGAGCATCCAAAATGCTCTTCAACAACTGGTATGCAAACAATCCCCCCATGACATCTCCAAGATCATCTGCCCTTTCAGCAGCTTTTATGTTCATATGTTTGAGTATGATTATGTTGTGCAGGCACAACATAATCATACTGTGGCAGACCTTGCTGCCACATGCCACATAAGTGGCTTCTTAAGGGTTCCCCCAAACAGCAGGACACAGGAAGGTGGTGAAGAATCTGGTTTATTGTAAATGGTTGATAATGAATGACAGAGCAGGTGGAACAATGCTAGCATGCTAGTGCTCTCCTGAGTGTGTGTGGTGGTGGCTGGTTTAACCTGTGGGCATTTGGCCCACAGGTGTGCAGCCTCACCCAGCCAAACCAATCAGCCTGACTCTGGCCAGGTGAGACTGCTTAAACCAGCCACCAACCACACACATGCCACACATACTTAATCATACTTACAGGTGAGTGGAAGGCTGAAGTGTCCATCAAACTTGCGGCTTCATGGTAGGAGAACATAAAGGGACCCTGGGCAAGACCCGCTTCCTCCAAGTTATCGTGGAACACATCACGGGTGGCCTCCACAAAATCTGTTTTGGAGGTTTAGGATTTTTTTTTTAACCTACAAAAAAACCCTAACCCTAACCCTAACCCTTTCATATGGATGAAAACATGCTCTTTCAAAAAACATGCTTCAAAAAGCTCCACAATTAGTTATAGGAAATTAGCATCAATATAAGAGATCTCTTGCAGTTTCCAATGAAAATATGAGCTCTTTATGAATCAAGATCCACAGTACAGTCATTACAGCAGTCATTTCACTCAGTCATGTTTTTAACATGGCACAGGTTGTATTTGTTAGTATGCGGTTCAATGAGTATGTGAATACATCTCTGCTTGTGTGTGTGTGTGTGTGCAGGCTTTTTGAATGTCTAAATGTAAATGGTTACATGCTGTACCTCCATAGGACACCGTGCCCTGTGGGTCTGTGGTCAGACTTTGTCTCAACTGCCTCCTCTTGTCCTCTGTGGCTTCCAGGCCAAGGAAGGACAAAGCCTAAAACAGACACGGAGAAACCATCACGACAGGATTTGCATGCCTGACGTTTCTGCCCATTAATATAGACCTTCTGCCACATATGACAGTCCACACACTATTTGCTGTGTTTCACTATCTTCACTCTCAGATCTTTGGTCCATTTCAGGGATCTGAGCATGGCTTAGATAGAGAGGAGGCTTGGCACTCAATGTATAAGGAACTGCTGAAGCACTGAAATGTCAGAGCAGCGCAATGTCTGAGAGATCTTTCAAATTTATGAATTAAAATAGCTTGGGCACTAAATATGTAAAAGTAAGTCTTTCTGCTATTTGTGAAATCGTGAAATTGTGAATTGTGAAATCTCTACATAGTAGCTCATGATATAGTCATACAGCTCTATAGTTTCAGAGCACACCTCAAGGTTGACAAAACACTGCTAACGTTTTCTTTGAATGTCCAGCGCTATAAGGACAATGGGCGGAAAACAATAGAAAGCTACTACATATTTTATTATTTTTTTATATTTCACATGTTTATATTATTTTCTTTTTATGTTATTTTACATTTTATTTTACATATGGCTGGTAATAGTGATGGACATAGAACTAGTTGCAGGACTAGCAGAACTAACCAGGTCCAACTTGTCAAATTTAAGACGTATGTGAGGGTCCAGAGTGATCTTGGGCTTGGTCCCTGCTGTGCATCCCTGGTTGGCAGCCGTACCTGAAACAAACATGGAGGACAGATCAAGGCAGAGAAGAGGCAGAGCACACGAAACAAAAAGAGTACATGATTTGAAAGACAATGTTGTTAGCATGAGGTAAATCAGTGCCACTTGCAGCAGTGCCAAGACAAAATAAATCAGAAATGTGAAATACATATAATGTTTAATGTTAAATACAAATTAACACATTTATACATTTACATTTACATTTAGAGCATTTGGCAGACGCTTTTATCCAAAGTGACTTACAAAAACACATTTGTTGAAAATGTATCTGAGAATAAATGTAAAAAAAATGCTAATACACAGGGTACAACTGACTAGAGAACTCAATTAGAAAAAAGTTGTCACTTGCAAAAAATGTCTTATTTTTAAGTAATACATTATTTTGATATGACAGATTGAGTACACAGTGGATGTCCCCAAATCTGCCATTTCTGTTGTGAGGGGGGAACAAAAGCATGGGCCTAGAGTAAGAATCAGATTATTAAAAAGGGAGAATGCGATTATGGAGATCAGAGGAAGGGGACAATGTGTGGAGAATGAATGAGCTTGTGTGTGAGAGGGAGTGAGAGCGAGAGAGCTAAGAGCCAATGTTCAATATTAATTTGATGCGTTTCCCTGTCCTAGATCTGTGTGTTTGGTCGCTCCCAGCATTGCAGCCTGTGTGTGTGTGTGTGTGTTCGTTGTTGCTAAGAGTATGAGCCTATTGCTCTGATAAGGTCCCCATCCCCCACCCTCCTCCATCCCAGTAGGAGGATTTAAGCCTCTCTCTCTCTCTCTCTCTCTCTCTCTCTGCAGAACTCTGCTGTCACTCACCACTCACAGGCTTCCTGGTCTGACACAACAGCCACAAACCACTCACAATCCCACACCATATATACAGTACAGTTAAGTCAAACTATAGAACTAGTACAGTATTTGATTCAATGGTAGATACAGTACAATATTAGAATTAAACATCATACAGTATTATCAGATATAGTACAGTATTGTGTAAAATGGTACAGTCTTAACCAAAACTGAAGAGCATCTAAGGAGGCGCATAGAGATCAATGTGTGTGTGTGTGTGTGCGCGCGCACATGTATGTGTGTGTATGTGCACACATGTATGTGTGTATGTGATAGACATGTGTTGCCTGTAGGTAAAGCCACAAACAAAAGCAGTTGCTAGGGTGAAATTGTTGGTGGATTTGCTAACTGGAGCATGCAGAGACATTAAGTGGTCGTAGCCAGTCCTGGAAGCCAGAAGATAACCTTGGCAACAGCTTAATCTGGGCCAATAGGATTGTGACAATCACCCAGGTGTCGGCACAAGCCCACCTGACCACTTGCTCAGGTGTGCAGCATTAACAAGCTTTGCTGAGCTGTACTGAAGTATAATTACAGTATATAATAAGATACATATGAACTACATTTACTGTTTGTTGTTGGACTTAACTGTCTTCAATGTTATTTCATTTAATGCATACGATTGGGTGTTTCTACACGCAATCGTATGTCTTGCTAATGAACTATGCTAAATAATTAACCTACAATAACAATTACAAAATAAAACAATAATTAATTTGTGAATTATTGTGTGAAATGTATTATAATTGTAATAATTTTGTCATACTACAAATTGTTGGACTGCAAAACCCTTCCATGCTAAAAAGAGTTGCCTAGTGTAAGAGCCAATTAGAAACTAATTGATTAATACAAATAATGTAGTTAAAAATATGTTTGGTGATGATAATTCGATTTGCATAATGTATAAATAAATAAAAAGTCTTTATTTTTTTTACTTCCCATTATGTAATCACTACGTTAGTACATCACTGTTTATTAATAACTTGGATTGGATGTAACTTCGTGTTTGTTTTTTTGGGAAAGAAAGTGTGTGCCACTACACCTAGTACCTGAAATGTGAATATCTGGTGGGCAGATGTCAGGAGAGGAAGACAACGCTGTGGCCAGTTCCTCTGGATGACTCTTTAGACGAAGAGACATGGGAATGACAAGTTAGTTTATTTGGTTTATTTGTATAGGACAAATAAAAATACATTATACAAGATGCCTTGCATTTTAGTATTTGTAGCTTAATATACAATACAACAGTTTAATATAAAAAAGATCAAAGGACAAAAATAACATTACAATACAATTTTAAGTGGGGCAACAAGGACAGATAGGAATAAAAAATGTAAGCCTTATTAACAACATATCACTAAATGTCCTGAGAAGGGAGATTGTAATTTCTAGAATGGATTTGTAAATAAAAACATACTAATGCTTGAAGTGGCATGTAAATAAAGCAGGCCCGTTCATTTTTGAGTATGATACACAGTAGTGAGTAAGAGATACACAGTAATGAATCTCTGTCTGTGAGATAGTTTGCAAACCATTCTGTATCGGGTCACCTCCTTTCAAGAGGGGAATAACAAAGGCAGCTTTCCAGTCCTTGGGAATTTTATTTGTTGACAAGGTAAGATTAAAAATGTGACAGTGGATCAGCTATAAATTCTGATGCCAAGACAGGCTCTAAGTTATCTGGACCAGCTGGTTTTCTAGGATTACGTTCTTTTAGAGCTCTAATGACCTCTGTTGTGGTAAAGGGTCATTTATAACCACTAAGTTTGCACAAAACAGGGCCTGAAAGTGACGTAGGGCACTTCCCATGCAAAATGTGTGATCTATGAAAACAAACTGACAGGAGAATGTGCGCACATGTACGTAAACTCTGACCCATGTGTATGAATATTTTGGAGGCAGGGAAAATTGGCAACGCAGATGTTGAGGTGGTGAATTGAAGCCAGATTGTATAATGATGCCTCTCACACATTTATCATAGATCCACTTTTTCATATCAGCATTCAAACCAGCAGTGTTATTTGTACTTGTGCTTGTAGTGAGCCTTAACTATTCCATTAACACCTTTCAATTTGTAAAGATGTGGCCTCACTAAGCTAACTCAAATGTGAAATCAAAGTCCACTCAATATTTCATCAGCACTGTCTCACCATCACATTCCCCACCCCCAAGCACAGAGGAAAGGGCCAGACTGTATGGTAACTAAATGATGAAAATATCATCATCGGTTTTAGAAATCCAAGATTCTAGGCTAAGCTACATCAAATATCTGTAATATTTGCAGAACAGAGCACTAATAGATTTGTAATAATAATAATAATATATAATAACAATAGCAATAATATAATTTGTCAGGCACACAGAATGCACTGGAGACTATGCGGTGGCTTCCACTACGCCTTCTCCACCCTCTTCCGTCACCTCACCCAGCACATCTTCACCACCTACACATGGATTGTGTACATTTGTGAGGATGTAATGCGGTGTTTGTAAAAAGACAGCAATTAAGTTTCATTTGTTGATCCTTAATCCTTGATCTTTTAAAGTAGTTGATATTTCACACATAACGGTTGATATGTTACACATCACACTTTAGTTTTTATGTTGTCTTTCTTAAATGTAATCCATGCTGCTATTATTATTATTATTATTATTATTATTATTATTATTATTACAGCTCTTTTTTGTTTAAGTGTGTGTGATATTACATTGGTCTCTTTGTGTCTTCATCATCTTCGTTATTGCTATGATTCACCAAAAGGTACCGTTGATCCGCAGGCTAACTTATATGCATCAGTATTCTATGTGGTGCTTTGCATTGACCATTTATTGTTGAATTTGGGTATGTAGAGGGTGGGATATGAGGATCTACGTTCGCACATTTGCAGTTGGACTGTGATTTATAAAGGGAAAATTGCCTGCAGGTGGGCGCACACAAGTCTGAATTCTTCTTGGTGCGCACCATTTTTGGAGACCCCTGAACATTACCAGTGGCCTTGTCATTAATTGGAGATAGTCTTGGGTGATTTTCAGTTTGTTTACATTTGTGCCCCTCAAAAATGTGGTAATTGGCTGCCAAACAGACTGATCAAAGCATCTTAGTTGTAACAGAGAGATGTGATGAATGTATATCAGATGCACATGTAAAAATAAAATGGTTGGACCTAAATATTTGAATAATTGAAGTATCCTTCACTAGTTTTGCATTTTAACATTATACCATTACTCTAACATTCGGTTGTAGTTTAGTAGTACATGTAGCCAGGTTCAGGTTAGTTAAGATTTCCATTACCTTTAATCAGCGAGGTTGTCAATGATGACATACGCTTAAGGCGTTCTGTCTTGTTATTATGTCTTTTAGCCATATACAGCCACGCTTTTTCAGTTCCTCTGAACTGAGAGTATGTTTCTTGAGTGGCAATCCCCACATTCACTAAAGTGCGCCAAGCAATTTGTTGTCACCGGGAGCAATAGGAGCACCTTCCATGGATTATTATGGCAGTGTTTCCCAGTCGAATGCAAAAGACGAGCAGGCATACATTGCACGCCAACACAGACAGTCAATCATGCATTTGCACCAAAGTACATGGGATTGAGCAACATTATGAATGATTTAGAGTACATTTGGATGCAAAGCAATAGGCTAAAACCATGGCTAACACCAGTATGCTAGCATCAGTGACAACAATAACAACAATACAGTATGCGCTACTGTACTACTTCCTGTTATAGGGTTTGGAGGTGGACAAATTGAACTGAAAATGGCTTTGTGGCATGTGTGTGGTTGGTGGATGGTTTAAGCAGTCTCACCTAGCCAGAGTCAGACTGATTGAGTGGTTTGGTTGGGTGAGACTGCACACCTGTGGGCTGCTCCCAACAGGATGGAGGGGGAGGGGGGTTGGCTGGCGTGTGCTGTGTTCAGTCAGGGAGGAGAACTGCTGACCCAGACTGGGGATATTGTCGGGCGGTGGAAAGAACACTGAGGAACTCCTGAACCCGACCAACACGTCCTCTGAGGAAGAGACAGAGTCTGAAGACTTGGGGGAAGCCTCACCCATATCCTTGGCAGAGGTTGCTGAAGTAGTCAAAAAGCTCTTCAGTGGCAAGGCGCCAGGTGTGGATGAGATTCGCCCTGAGATGCTGAAGGCTCTGGACATTTTCGGCAGTGGCAGTGGCAGACTGGAGTGGTGGTCCCCATTTTCAAAAAAGGGGGCCGGAGGGCGTGCTCCAATTATTGAGGAATCACATTACTCAGCCTCCCCGGGAAAGTTTATTCCAGGGTGCTGAAAAGGAGGCTCCGGCTGATTGTCGAACCTCAGCTTCAGGAGGAACAATGTGGAATCTGTCCTGGCCGTGGACCTGTGGACCAGCTCTTTACCCTTGCAGGGTTGTTGGGGGGGTCATGGGAGTTTGCCCATCCAGTCTACATGTGTTTTGTAGACTTGGAGAAGGCTTATGACCATGTCCCCCAGGGAATCCTGTCGGGGGTACTGCGGGAGTATGGGGCAGTTGTTACGAGCCATCCGTTCCTTGTATAACCAAAGTGAGAGCTGTGTCCGTATTCTCGGCACAAAGTCAAACACTTTCTCAGTGGGTGTTGGACTGTTTGTGATTTTCATGGACAGGATCTCAAGGCGCAGCCGAGGTGAGGAGAGTGTCTGGTTTGGGGACCTTAGAATTGCATCTCTGCTCTTTGCAGACGATGTGGTTCTGTTGGCTTCATCAGAATGTGACCTCCAACACGCACTGGGGCGGTTTGCAGCCAAGTGTGAAGCGGTCGGGATGAGAGTCAGCACCTCCAAGTCTGAGGCCATGGTTCTCTGCCGGAAAACGGTGGAGTGCTCCCTCCGGGTTGGGAGTGAGTTGCTGCCCCAAGCGAAGGAGTTCAAGTATCTCGGGGTCTTGTCCATGAGCGGGGGTAAAATGGAGCGGGAGAAGAGGTTGTGGTGAAGAGGAAGCTGGTGGTCACAAGCTTTGGGTAGGGTTAGGGTTGGTGACCGAAAGAACAAGATCGCAGATACAAGCGGCCGAAATGAGTTTCCCCGCAGAGTGGCTGGGCTTAGCCTTAAGAGATAGGGTGAGGAGCCCAGACATCCGGAGGGAACTCTGAGTAGAACCACTGCTCCTTCGCATCGAAAGGAGTCAGCTGAGGTGGTTCGGGCATCTGATTAGGATGCCTCCCGGGCGCCTCCCTTTAGAGGTTTTCCGGGCACATCCAACTGGGAGGAGACCCAGGGGCAGGCCCAGAACCCGCTGGAGGGATTATGGTGTATATCTCATCTGGCCTGAGAATGCCTCGGGATCCCCCAGGAGGAGTTGCTGGGGAGAAGGACGTCTGGGGGGCCCTGCTTAGCCTGCTACCACCGCCACCCGGCCCCGGATAAGCGGAAGAAAATGGATGGATGGATGTTTACCTTCATAAATGTTTTTATTTATTTCCTTATTTAATCATTACCCTATTTATTAATTTCCCTATTCATTCATTTCCCTATTACTTCGTCTGTATGTTAATTAGGGGGCATGTCTTGATGATGTCACTTAACCATTGGTTAATGTATATGAGATCGATTGTACTTGTCTCCTCCCCACTACTAGCCAATGCGCTTCCAGAAATGACATGGAGAAACTATACTAGCAGTAGTAGTAGTACTGGCGGCACTAGCTCAGGAGGTAGAGACAGTTAGCTAATTGTCGAGGTGTCCCTGACACCTAATCCTAGGAGTTGCCTTGAATGGTTGAGATCACCGTCGGTGTATGAATGGGTGAATGTGAGGCAATGTAAAGCGCTTTGGCTATATAAATAATCCATTTCCCATTTTATAATTGCGAGAGAGCTAAGAGGTTGACATGGGCAAAAATACTTGTCCTGACTGCTATTTCGAGTGGAGGCACAGTTGGAAAATTTGGTAGAGTTACCCGAAACTACAGACACAGAGATTGACCCTATCATTTTCTGAAACTTGAATTAAGTGGCTCAGCGATTGAACCTTGAACATGGATTAGTTGGATAAACATTACATGCAGTTATCATCATGCAGTGGGCGAAATAAGTTACTGAAATAGTAATTAGACATTACATTTTACAGTTCCAACTGTTATCAAGTTTACAAGTTCTACTCTGCTCCAAATGCAGGTTGCGTTCTTTTCGTGGGAGATGTATATGGATGTATGGAGCTCCGCCTGGGCAGCGGTTTATGATGATGTCCTTCTCCGAGAGGGTTAAGCACTTATTGTCAGGGCTTAATTTCTGCTCGTTCCTGCCGGAACATGATCCGGGATATCCCAGATTGGGACTGGCACCTATTTGTTTGGATCCGGCACATCCTTTGCCTCCTTTGTGGGCGGCAGCGGCTCAGGAAGTAGAACAGTTGTCTGGCAACCGGAAGGTTGCTGGTTTGATCCCCAGCTCCGCCTAGCTAAGTGTCAAGGTGTCCCTGACAAAGACACCTAACCCCGGCTCTTGCCTTGCATGGTTGACACCACCGTCGGTGTATGAATGTGTGAATGTGAGGCAATATTGTAAAGCGCTTTGGATAAAAGCGTGATATAAAGGCAATCCATTTACAATCAAAATCTGTACATTTTGTGTAATAGTTAATGAGACCTGTTCTGTCATTCTTTTATTTCCCATTGAAGTTACTCATAAATTGCTTGTTTGCCTATTTTGGATGCATTTTAAATCAGATAAAAAGATCACGCAGTGACGCCTGAGGTGTATGAGTTTTCTGCACTTGAGCTAACATTAATGCGATTTGAATTAGCACACCCTCAGCATCAAGGAGGAAACTGGTAAAATGTCAAAAAGATTGTTTCTTCAAACCAGTAGGTCAGTCGGACCCTAAGCAACTGCAGCATATGTTTTATTTTAGTTAGTTCTACACCCCATATTTACTTTGGGACCCAGTTAGAGTATTTAGGTTTTCTTTTTCCCCCTCATTTTCTTTTCTACTATAGAATCATGCTGTTTAATTAGTTGAGTTGTATTTTCTTATATTTTTTATTTGGCACCACCTGTGGCTACTTTATTCCATTTAAGCTTCAGTGGGTATGTATCACTATTTTCACGATTGTACATATTGTAAGTGCATGTCATCTAGAAGGAAAGGAAAATTAAAGCCTAGTGCCTACACAGAAGGACAGCAGCAGTTTAAAAATAAAGAACTGCATTACTTATCAAAAGCCTTGTTCGTTTTGTGAATGGACTTCATAGACTACATGCACAAATACTATGAACTACTTTTACTTTGTAGTTTTTGAGTAATCCAATGTCCAAGTCCCTTCCAGAGAACACGAATAAGGCTTTTGGCCTAACTGATGGGATAAAACCTATTTCTTCCCTAAGTAGTTCAAAACAGTTATACTACTGGAATGAGTACTACGTGCACAAACAATATGAACGACTTTTACTGTGTAGTTCTTGAGTAATACGGCAAAACCCCTTTGTAGCATGTGTGAGGGCTGGTTTAAGCAGCCTCACCTAGCCCGAGTCAGGCTAATTGGTTTGGCTGGGTGAGGCTGCATACCTGTGGGCCATTGACTGCCATGGCTGCCATGACTTGGCCCACGGGTTAAACCAGCCACCACCACATACACTCAAGAGAGCACTAGCATGCTAGCTGATATACCACCTGCTCTGTCATTCATATGCAAACCTTTTACAATAAACCGGATTATTCGCCACCTTCCTGTGTCCTTGCTGTTTTGGGGAACCCTTCAGAAAGCCACTTAGGTGGCGTGTGGCAGTCATATCTGCCACACTGGTGCCAGAACAGGGACTCCAAGACAAGAAGCAAGACGCAGAGGCCTACCAGCACCAGCCCTTCCCTCAAGGCAGCCAGGGTTGTCGGTGGGGCCCAGCAGAGGACAGGGGTGGCGGCGCAGCAACTGCCACAGGCCTATTACTAGCCACCCCTGCAACCCGCCTGGAGCAGCCCAGGACCCAGCCACGTATCTGCCAGGTAGGACTGCAGCCTGAAGGCCCCATTCTCCAAGAGGGAGATGGGGAAGGTGCCACGTCTGCCTGGTGGAGGGTGGCCCTACCGATGGCTGTTCGAGGCCCTCCAAGCTCCACCACGGCCCTGGTGTCGAGCCTCCACCCAGCCCATCCAGACAGTCCGCAATGGCCCATAACCAGGGACACCTCCGCCAGTCAAGGCAGCAGCCCGGGCCTCCGGTCTACAGGATGGAGGGGGAGGGGGGTTGGCTGGCCCTGCTGGGGAGGTGCGTGGACTACCCAGGGACACCTTCGCCGACCAAGGCAGCAGCCCGGGCCTCCGATCTCCAGGAAGGAGGGGGAGGGGGGTTGGCTGGCCATGTTGGGGAGGTGTGGGGACAATGGGGTTGGGGGTTGTTTTTTTATTTTAGGTATGGTAACTCTGTAAAGAGTCCGGTTGTTTAAGTTAGGTATGGTAACCCTGAAAGAGTTTTTTGGGGTTTTTTTGGATGGGGAGGGGGGGGAGTAGGTTTCGGCTGGGGATTCTCCCCA
>OMKP01079998.1:0-15649 GCA_900302375.1 Bathygadus melanobranchus
ATCTCGGCTGCGTCAGCGGTGGGTTTTCTAAGGAGGGGCTTGATTCTGGCTGTCTTGAAGGGGGTCGGAACCAGGCCTGAATTGAGGGAGGAGTTGATCATGGTGGTAAGGAACGGCAGGATGTCGTTTGAGATGCCTTGGAGAAGGGGGGTGGGGATCGGGTCAAGGGGGCAGGTGGTGGGGTGGTTGGACTTAACTAGACTGTGGACATCGTCAGAGGAGAGAGGGGTAAAGCAGGTAAGGCCTGCTTGGGGGGTGTTGGGGGAGGAATGATAGTCGGAGGGGAAAAAGAGAATGTCCTTCACTTTCTTGGTGAAGTGGGTTAGGAAGTCATGAGCTGTAAGGGAAGGAGGAGGGGGAGGGGGGGGAGACTTACAAAAAGTAACACCTTCTTCCCCACAAAGAGGAATCCTTCACCCACCGGGGAAGAGGACAGACGAATGATGCCTGCAGAAAGGAAGTCCCAGATATAATCAAACGGCTGCTCGGGAGAGGGGAACCCAGAAGGATGTCAATGGCACAATTGTAACGCTGATGAGGAGGCAAAGATAAAGCAAGGTGCTTTCCAAGATCCTGGTAAACGTCAGGCACAGAGGACAAATTAGGGGGCTCAGAAAGGTGCTTAGGCACAGTGGGAGCAGAGTGATGACTCCCCATATCCCCAATCAAACTGGGGATTGTGTACTTGCAGCCATGTGTATCCCAGAACCAGGGGTGAAAATGGACAGTCAATAATATGCAGTGAAATAGACTTGTGGTGGTTACCTGACAGTTATAGCTTAAGAGGAACAGTCTTATATTCCACATATGCTAGGCTGCCATTCAAGCCTTTAGCCTCGATAGGTGCTCCATGTCAACTCATACTTGTTGTACCAAGGTGCACTGGACAAGGAATGGTCCACAGGCACCCGAATCACCATTGAAGCACTCAGTAATTGGGACAAATGGTTCACGAGAGGGAGAAGTGGTGCTCGGAGCCGAACTTGTGGTACCGGAGCAGTTTGAGCAGCCGGTGGCGCTTGGAGGTCTCA
The DNA here is from genome assembly GCA_900302375.1 of Bathygadus melanobranchus. NCBI lineage: Eukaryota > Metazoa > Chordata > Actinopteri > Gadiformes > Macrouridae > Bathygadus > Bathygadus melanobranchus. The sequence continues at coordinate 1,032 of OMKP01079998.1, forward strand.
GGGAGTGTGAGATCTACTGCAGGCTGGCCGCGAGCTCCTGCAGGACTTGGCCGTGTCTCCTCAAGAGGGCAACTTGCTGCTGAATAGCGAAGCGAACATCGCCTTGTCGGCTGGGTCCATGATCATGAATGGTTGGACCCAAATGCACAACACAAAATGAGGAATCTATCTATAAACAGGATTTATTCCCAAATGAATAGTCATGATACAGGCAATAGTTTGGCAATGGACAGTGTACTCAAACAAGCTAGTTTGGCAAATGGCCAAACCCCTTGGCCAGCAAGAGGTTTGGCAACCTGCAGGGTAGTCAGATGAGCAGGGGTTCGGCCACAGGCAGGCGAGGATTAGGCGATGTGCAACTAATTAGGCAGGTAAGGGTCGTAAACAAGTAGACAATCTGAGAGGCAGGGAATAATCTAAACAAAAAGGGAAAACTCACTTTGATCCCGAAGAAACACAAGGAGATAACTAAACATGAACTGGAAAAAATGTTTGAAGTGCTGGAAACGTGACTACCACTAAGAGAAGATAATGATCTGGTGATGAGTAGATGACAAGCTGAGGTAGAAATACTGAAGAGTTGATGATTTTCAAGAATTTCCTTCGGGATTAATAAAGATCTATCTTATCTTATCTTATGATCTTGATGAAACATAGGTGAGTAAACTAGGTCATGGGTGAGGAGCGGAGATTGAGAATTGACAGTGATTCGCGAGTGGTGGGCGTGTTTGAAGAGGTAGCAGGGGGAGATAAATAGGCACCAGAAATAGCAGCCGGTTCAGCGCTTTTTTTCTCTCAGAGAAAAGTATTTCTACCGATAGAGCAGAAGCACGCCATTCACTGATGAGAAATATGCATCCAAGAATTAGACCATGTTTTTAATAGGCCTATTTAACCAATGTTAAACAATATGTAGTTTCCAAAAGCCTCTAACCATTAATTTAATAATGAAATTGAATCTGGCTCACAAATGCGAATGGCTTGTTCACTCAGTAGGCGGAGTGATAAATGAGAGGAGAAAAAAAGTACCGCAATCACAGCTCTTGACAGACGAGATTTATTTTGGATGATTATTTAGATTTAAACATTCAAAGCTAGACAACTCCTAACTGTTTTGCCCCCCTACCGTCACACTGTTCAGCCTCATTTAAAAGCAGATTTAGTTATGGCCCATGCACCATCATGTGGCAAAAAAAAAATCCATATACCGGTATGATTCAGTGTTTGACTAACTATCAAACACGTTTGAAAAATGTTACACCATTCTAAGCTCAACATTAACACCATTAAGGCCATTCCTACACCAGAATTATTGTATTCGGCTGCACAGGTAAAAATGAGGGATAACCATAACTCTTGAACCATGAATCATACACATACAAATGAACCCATTTCTCCATATAATTTTCATTTGACAAATGGATTGAGATGGTTCTTTGGATGATAAAAAATATTAGCCATCTAGATAGAGGTCAGATCAGTCCATGTAAACGTTTCTATTGACTGTGTCAATTACCTCAGCAGGGAAACTGTTCTGGTTATCTTCTGCAGTCTTCAGGAGTGTGTAGCAAGCACAACTAGGTGAAGACACTATCCCGAAGAGATGCACAGTCATCCTGCATTCCACAAGTTGTTGCTTTAAACGACCTTCAGGCCACCGAACCAAAAAAAAATCCTTATCTTGCTGTGCTACCTTGATTTGATGGCACATACCTTGAATATCGGCCATCAATGCCACAGGTTATTGTCTAAATTGTGTGAGGACTCTGTCCTCACACAAAAGCAAGACTCTTACCTCACAAATATGTGAGGTAAGGGCCTTGTAAAAGTTGACTGTTGAGAGATTTTCCTTTGAACTCCACAGTCAAATACAACATGAAGTGTGCCTTTCTTGGGATGGTACACTCCGTGGCATACCTTTCCATCATATCGATCCACCTGATGTTCAGGCATGCATGACGACATCATTGAGAATGGAACCTCTCATGTCACTCAAACCTCCTCTTCAATCCAAGAATGCGCTGCTTGGCAACACAATGATTGTTCGGCAGAAAAACCTCTTCTTTCTTAAAGGGATGTTTCAAGCTATATTGTCCAGCTTGACTGAATGTGTCATGATTTCTATGAACATCACATCATCTCTAGACGTCTCCTCTTCGTCTACTGATGTGTTTACATTAAAATCATGTCGTGGAGTGTGTGTGGTGGGTGGCTGGTTTAAGAAGCCTCACTTGGCCCAAGTTAGAGTCTGGGCCTGGGTGGGGCTGCACACCTGTGATACACTGCAAACTTTCAATAAACCAGATTATTGAAATTGAAACAGAGCAGGTGGCAGGTGGTTTGTACTGATTTTTCAGCAAATCATTCAGGGTTTCTATAGAGATCCTGTTAACAATAACAGCGGAGTAGCCACTCTCACACTGCTCTTCACTGCACCCTTAAAGGGGACCATTAATAACCCATCCCAATAGGGTCCTAATGGCATAGGGTCAGTTTCAGTGACTGTTGACTACTTCCCAGGGTTCAACCATTTTGGAGGCATTGGTACCTATCAACAACTCGTCAGCTTGAATAGTGCTATCTGATGATATCTGTGCTCACGGGCATCCTCTTCTGGGTGTAGGCCTGTGCTAGATAAGAGAACTGTTTCCCGATGAGACTTGAAATCTGAGTGGGAGATGGACAGACGGATTGGTGCGGCGTCTGCAGTAATGTGGGTGCTGTACTGGTCCGTTGTGGTGAATAGGGAGCTGAGCCGGAAGGCAAAGCTCTCGATTTACCGGTCCGTCTATGTTCCAACCCTCACCTATGGTCACAAGCTTTGGGTAGTGAGCAAAATAACAAGATTACGGATACAAGCACAGATACAAATGAGTTTCCTCCGCAGGGTGGCTGGGCTCAGCCTTAGAGATAGCCCAGACATCCGGAGGGAACTCGGAGTAGAGCCGCTGCTCCTTCGCGTCGAAATGAGTCAGCTGAGGTGGCTCGGGCTTCTGATTAGGATGCCTCCCGGGCACCTCCCTTTAGAGGTTTACCGGGAACGTCCGACTGGGAGGAGACCTCAGGGCAGACCCAGAACCGACTGGAGGGATTATATATCTCATCTGGCCTTGGAACGCCTCGGGATTCCCAGGAGGAGCTGGAAAGTGTTGCTGGGGAGAAGGACGTCTGGGGGGCCCTGCTTAGCCTGCTGCCACCTTATGTACGCCATTTATGTGGTCATCCCTGTATGACCACATGTTTCAAGTTTCAAGTTTATTGTCACATCACAAGTTTACACAAGTATGAAGGAGTTAGTTAAATTCTTGTGTTCAAGCACCTGTAACTGCAGTTATAAAAAGAAATAAAAAATAAGAAATACTAAGGATAAAAATATACAAAATACAAAAGAATATACAAAAGAGCAATATATATATATACATCAATGTAATAAGCATACATCGTTATATAAATATACAAGGGTATGTACAGCACAGAATGATACTGAGGAAGTGCAAAAGTGCATGGAAAGATAACCGTAGTACTGTTCAGATGTGCAAAGAACGTAGAAGATAAACATAGTATAATATGATACTGTCGATAGTGCAAGTTATTGTATGTGGGCAGGTATGTACATTGATGGAGAGCAGGGCTCAGCGCTTGTTCAGCAGCTATTTGTTCACTTGATACTGCGGTATCGCCTGCAGTGTAAACAGTTTGTGGCCGGGGTGGTTAGTGTCTTTGGTGATGCGTTTTGCCTTGGCCACGCACCGCCTGGCATATATGTCCTGGAGGGAGTGAAGCTCACCTCTTATGATGTGCTGGGCCATCCGCACCACCCTCTGTAGCGCTCTGCGCTCGAGTGCGGTGCAGTTCCCATACCAGATGGTGATACATCCTGTGAGAACACTCTCGATGGTGCTGTTGTAGAATGTTCTGAGGATGCGGGGGCACATGCTGAATTTCTTCAGCTGCCTGAGGAAGTACAGGCATTGTTGGGCCCTTTTCACCATGTGTGTGGTGTGCGTGGTCCATGTGAGGTCCTCGGAGATGTGCACGCCGAGGAACATGAAGCTGCTGACCCTGGAGATGGAGATGGGGATGTGCTCTCCTCTCTGCTTCCTATAGTCCACGATCAGCTCCTTGGTCTTCTTGACGTTGAGGGCGAGGTTGTTCTCATGGCACCACTGTGCCAGTGATCTAACCTCGTCCCTGTAGGCTGTCTTGTCATCATCGGCGATCTGTCCCATCACCGTCGTGTCGTCAGCAAACTTGACGATGACGTTGGAGCTGTGCATGGCCATGCAGTCTTAAGTATAAAGGGAGTAGAGGAGGGGGCTCAACACGCATCCCTGAGGGGCTCTCGTGTTGAGGTTCAGTTGCTCTGAAGTGGTGCTGCTCATTCTCACCACCTGGCGGCGGCCCAACAGGAAGTCCAGTATCCAGCTACACATGGTTGAGTGCAGGCCTAGATCCCTGAGCTTGGTGTCGAGCTTGGCAGGAACTATCGTGTTGAACGCTGAGCTGTAGTCCACCAACAGCATTCGCACATAACAGTTCTTCCCCTCCTGGTGAGAAAGGGCAGTGTGAAGTGCCATAGCAATTGCGTCGTCGGTGGATATGTTTTGCCGATACGCAAATTGCCATGGGTCCAGTGTGGCAGGCAACATGGAACAAATGAAGTCCTTAACCAACCTCTCAAAGCTTTTACTGACAATTGAGGTGAGGGCTACAGGTCTCATTCAGGTGTCATTCAGGCAAGTTACCTTGGGGTGTTTAGGGACAGGCACAATGGTGGACATCTTGAAGCCCGCGGGAACAGCCTGGGACAGGGAGAGGTTGAAGATGTTTGCAAACACTCCTGCCGACTGGTCTGCGCATGCTCTGAGGACGCAACCTGGGATGTCATCGGGGCCTGCCGCCTTACGGATGTTCACCCGCTTAAAGGCTCTACGCACGCCAGCCTCTGAGATGTTTAGCAGGCTGGTCTCCTCAGGCGGCGCTGACTCCGGCGGGCTGCCGTTCACATCGAACCGAGCAAAGAATGTATTTAGCTCACCGGGGAGGGAGGTAGAGGACTTCTCTACACAGCTGGTTCTCCCTCTGAAGTCGTTATTGTCTGTAAGCCCTGCCACATACCCCTCACATCGTTGTTGTTGAATTGGTCTTCTACTCTATTCTTGTTACGGAAGTCGTAGCGGGCTCTCGTATATTCCGCTATATTCCCGGAGTTAAAAGCGGAGTTACCGTGTGGAGTGCAGCGCGAACATCGCCGTTAATCCACGGTTTCTGGTTGGGATATAACTGAACTGACTTGGTTGGAACAACGTCTATGCACTTCTTGATGAACCCGGTGAATGAGGAAGCGTACTCGCTGATGCTATTGTCCAAGGCGACCCGGAACATGTCCCAGTCCGCGTGATCAAAACAGTCCTGTAGCATAGACTCCGATTGGTCAGACCAACACTGAACCTCCTTCACAGCAAGTGGTTGCTGCTTCAGTCTCTGCCTATAAGCGGGGAGTATTTGGATAGAGCGGTGGTCTGATTTGCCGAAGGGTGGGCGGAGGAGGGCCTTGTAGTCATCCCGGAAGGGGGTGTAGCAGTGGTCGAGGATCCGCTCGCCCCGTGTGCTGCTTGTGATGTGTTGGCAGAACTTTCTTCAAGTTAGCCTTGTTAAAGTCTCCCGCCACAATAAAAGCAGCCTCTGGGTGCGCAGTCTCCTGTTCACTGATAGCCTCATACAGTTCCCTCAATGCTAAGTCCGTGTCGGCTTGTGGGGGGATGTAATGCAATGTCGTCGATCGGGAGCTCACAACACGGCTGCATTCACGTACGGCGCCATTTTGGTATGCTGTTGATAGTGCCATATGAACCTCTTTGCGAGATGGATTTGACAGATTTTAAAACGGCCTTCCTTCTAGCTAAAGCGTGAGCTCCACGCTTTGTCCATCAGTCCCATGTGAACCATCCTTTTAGCTTGGCAGTATTTCAACCTGGCAGTATTCCAACCTTTGCAGCAGACCAGGCATGAGACAGCCCGATACTTATTGTACATTGTCCGAGGTCCTATGTTGAGAGGACTGCTGTGTTTCGGGAGTCTGGCGCATTGTTTGTGATACACAGGGTTAGGGTTAGCTTGTCCAAGTAGAGGTTTTTGACAGTATCGTCCAAGCTTAGGTACTGCAGACTTCCTCTTCTTTCTATCAGGTGTCACTCCGCTAATCTAGGAGTGTAGCTACCTCTTGGGCAGCATGGAGGGGTGCTTAGCAGAACATTTGCCCGGTTCTACAGGGTAAATGCTGCTTTGTGTAGTCCTGCGGCAACTGCCAACTCCTCCACAGAGTTCTTAAGGATGTAAGTATGGCTTCCATATGACCTTGTTGGTATCATCCAGGTGCTAATGCAGCACCTCTGGTGGTCAGAAGGAATTAAATAGAAAGAGAGTTATAAGGTTCTATGAATTCTGGAGTGGTAAGTGGGTGTGCCTTTTATGCTTGTGGCACGTGGCATTTGTCACGTGACTGACATTTACATTTACATTTAGAGCGCTTGGCAGACGCTTTTATCCAAAGCGACTTACAAAAAATAACATTTGTCGAAAGAGGGAGACAACAATATATCGCTGAAGGTACAGTACAAATAGAACAGAACAAGTTACCCAAGCATTCCTCATTGCCAGGTCAATAGAATACATTTACAGGCTTACAATTGCTAGGTCTATCCTTAATGTACAACAGCAGGTAGCCAGGATAAGATGCTAAGTATTATATCAAGTGCCGGGAGATACCAGCATACAGGATCCTACAAAGTGCCAGGACATACAAACATGGAAGTGCTAGGGATCCAGGAGGGGTGGGATTCAAGCATTGATCGGGTAGGTGGGAGAGGGCTGGGAAGGAGAGGTGGGTAGGAAGTGAAGCTATTCAGAGTCCAGGTGAACTCTGAATAGGTGGGTCTTGAGTCTCCCGTGGAAGCTGGTCAGTGATTCTGCTGTCCTGACCTCTGTCGGGAGGTCGTTCCACCACTGTGGTGCAAGGACAGAGAAGAGTTGTGATTTGGTGGAGCGACGTTTGTTTATTTTTAATGATGGTGGTACCAGGAGGCCAGCTGAAGTCGTTGAGCGGAGTGTTTGAGGTGGGGCATGAGGTTTGACCAGTGCTTGGAGGTAGGTGGGGGCAGTTCCACTGACAGCCTTGTAGGCCAGCAGGCAAGTCTTGAACTTGATACGAGCGATGACAGGGAGCCAGTGGAGGTCGTGGAAGAGAGGGGTCACATGGGAGAACTTCGGTAGGTTGAAGACAAGGCATGCTGGATACACTGCAAAGGTTTGATTGCGGAGGCTGGGAGTCGAGTTACAGTAGTCGAGGCGGGTGATGACAAGTGCTCAGCGCCAAGATCTGCGCTGCTTCTCGTGTGAGGAGTGGCCGGATTCTGCGGATGTTGTAGAGAGCAATTATACAAGACCTGGCCACTGCAGTGATGTTGGGGTTGCAGCACAGTTGATCGTCCAGCATCGTCCACGGCGAGGTTTCTCGCAAAAGAAAAGAAAGGAATAGTTGGGTGTCGTCCGCCGCGTAGTAGTGGTAGGTGAAGCCGTGGGTTGTGATTACAGAGCCTAGAGATCTAGTGTATAGGGAGAACAGAGGAGGTCCTAGGACTGAGCCTTGGGGGACTCCGGTGTCAAGAGAGCAGGGTCTGGACAAGGTGCAGTTCCATGTGACCTGATATGTGTAGTCCGTGAGGTAGGAAGTAAACCAGGATAGTGCAGATCCTGCAATGCCGAGTTAAGTGAGGGTGGAGAGGAGGATCTGGTGGTTCACAGTGTCAAATGCAGCAGAAAGGTCAGGTAAAATAAGTACCGATGAGAGGGACGAGGCTCTGGCGGCATGGAGAGACTCACCGCGAGCAGGGCCGTCTCAGTGGAGTGTGCGGCGTTGAAACCTGACTGGTGGGGGTCAAGCAGATTGTTTTGTGGGGCGACAGTAGCTCAGGGGTTAGAGCGGTTGTCTGGCAACCGGAAGGTCGCTGGTTCGATCCCCCGCCTCCGCCTAGCTAATTGTCGAGGTGTCCCTGAGCAAGACACCTAACCCTAACTGCTCCTGACCAGCTGGTTGTTACCTTGCATGGTTGACACCACTGTCGGTGTATGAATGGGTGAAGGTGAGGCAAATGTAAAGCGCTTTGGATAAAAGCGCTATATAAATGCAGTCCATTTACCATTTACCATTTATTTTCGGAGAAGTAGGACGACAGTTGGTGCGAGACGGCGCGTTCTAGGGTTTTTGATAGGAATGAAAGAAGAGATACTGGTCTGTAGTTCCGGATGTCTGCCGCATCAACGGTGGTTTTTTAAGGAGTGGCTTGATTCTGGCTGTCTTGAAGGGGGTCGGAACCAGGCTTTGTTGCTATAAGGTACTCTACTTGCACATGCATGTGATGCATAACCAGGTGATAATGCACGTGGTCATCCAGAAGTCAATGGACCTTAGTTTCACTGGTAACTCTCAATTTAACAGTAATTTGTTAGAAATGCCATGACAATCTGTCAGCTATTAGTTGTAATATAATTTTGATTTTGACTGCTCTCTGGTAAATTTCTGACCAATCAGGGCCTCTTTCGATGATTGGTCCACCTTACTCTATTCTGCTCTCTCTTTGCAACTCTCAAAGCAGCTTTAATGCAACATAACAGAAAAATGTGTTTGTACAAATATCAGATAAAGGTGTATTAAAGTAGACACAGAGGAAAACAGTAGTAATAGTACAGTGGATACAGGGAACTGTATTCTGAGCCTACCTCTAGTTTCAGGTTCCAGCGGCGTGTTCCATTATCAACCCGCTCTATGAGAGGTTCCCATATGGCATGGGTGTCATTAAAGTAATTCACCTACAGGAAAACAGAAAGCAACAATACAATAGAAACACATGTATAATAATAGATATATAAAATAGACAAACGCTCCAATATTAATAGTACACTTTTAAGAGTAAATTAGTTTTCCTTTGTCAGCTTCCCAAAGTCGCTTTGGAAAACAGCATCTGCTAAATGTCTCTGGATGATTAAATAAATGTAATGGTACAACTAAATCTGAAACAAATACAATAAGAAGAATAACAGAATAATAATAAATAAGAACAAGAGTAATGTTGACCAGTTGACACAAGGGTTGTAAGATTGAAGTGTCCGTTTGCAGGTTACATTTCCTCCCATGAGGCTAGTTTATTTCAAAACAAACTGCCTTTTACCTCCAGGGTCATGTTGGCACTGAGGTTGAGGAAGGAAGACCAGTTCTTAGCCATGCCTCTGAAAGAAGACTCCGCCAGCAACAGTGGCACCGTCCTGTGACCTAACCCGGACTCCATGGTCACCTGGACCACCTGCAGACCAGCCCATTACATTAGAAATGAACCAGCGTATTTATCTCCCTCTCTCCCTTCATCCATCCATCCATCCATCCCTCCCATTATCCATCCACCCAATCCCAAATGTAATGTATTTTTGTCAATGAAAACAACATTTTGATTAAATGATAGATTTGGCATAATTTATTTGGGTCTTGGCTTAGTATTTGGCTAGTGAACAGTGTTTTTGCTCTGCAATGTTCAGTGAACTGCCGTCTTTGGATTTCACACTGATATGAAAGGACAGGAAATTAAGCCAAATGATATGAGAAATGGCATTATGACATAAATGGAAAGAAGAACATGGTTGGCAGTTTCTGATTGGACGAAGCAAGAAGAGACAACAGAAACGGTGAACCAATGTCCATACCTTGACTTCCACACCAAAGCTCTCTCCCATGTTGCAACCGTCCTGCTCCCTGAAGTTCTCAGTGACCTCGGTGGCCTGGTCGACCCCCAGGAACCAGAAGTTACACTCGTAAATGTTCATGACGGACCAAAGGCCACCAATGTCCAACTTGGCCTCCTGGTCCTGCTGGTCCTGTGGCTTGGTGGACATGGCCGATGTGATGGTCATGACTGTGTTGAGGATGACAGGGGAAATCTGGGGAAGGGAAGGAAAAATTGTGGTCAGTATCATGAGGTCAGTGAGTTTCAGAAAGATCCACATACCCGACCCAACAAACTGAGAATCATCGTTGTCTCCAAAACATGAATATCACAGCATGTGAGACTCAACATATAATAACATTGATCATATCAAGATATGTTGCTAAACTTACTTTGACGATGACTTCCTCTACTATCAAAGAGCCATTCATTGGCTGGTTGGGGAAAGCACTGGTTTCCAAGACAACTGAGCACGGCCTCAACACCTATTGGTCAAAATGTAAATATATCTTAGGAATATGCATTTCTTTGGTTTTTGGTTTGGATATAATGGTTTAATTTAAGAAAAATATACATCTTCAGACACACCAGCAGTATGAGACTGAGACTCATTATTCGTTTTAGTTTTGTTTCAAATATTTGTCAAGCTCAATTTCTTAAGCCTTTTCAAAATACTTTTGGTCTCTTTTCAAGTATGTATTGTATTGCATACATTTCCTGTCTGGTAAACATTGCAAAAAAAAAACCCGAATTAAGGAAATAGTGGTGAATTGTCTCTTACAGTGGTGACAGCCTTGTCCTCTTTGCTGTGGATGAAAGGGCATGCGAGCACTTTAAGATCCCTGAGATTAGCCCTTATGCTCTGGGCTCCATTTGGCTCCATGCTGAGGCTGAAGTCACACTGGAAGGACGCCACCAGGGCCGGGGCTTCTGCCTTCAACAGGTTAGCCACAAACACCACCTCCGGGTCTACCACCACTGCTCGCAGCCTCGTTCTAGGCATCACAGCTGCAGGGAGGAGATGGAGGGTGGAGTGGTGTTATTATAGAGAATAATTATGCGAAAACAATTAAACACACGGATGAGCTTCAGTCATCTGTTCCTCAATGGCTCTCTTCTGTCATCTACAATCCATCCCTCAATCCATCCCTCTATTTAGCATCCATTCTTCGATCTACCCCTCCATTGATCTATAGCTAAATCTACCATCTCTCCATCTATCCGTCCATCTACCATCCATTCACCACCAAGGAGGTTGTATGACAGACAATGTTACCAATCTGGGTGTGAGCAGTGATGCGATGCTCGGGCATGTGTTTGAGAGGCAGCTTGTCGGTGTGGGAGGTGACCGGGATCTGCGTGGGTCTCTGGGGCATAGCCTGGACGAAGAAGTCTGACACGGCCATCAGGAACTCCACGCTGGCGCACAGGTAGAGTTTCTGCAGCACCGCCACTACCTCCCTCTGGGTGCAGCTCTGCCGGTAGGTGACATCGATCATGGCCTCCGAGCTCTCCCCCGCCTGCCTGCCCACCATTCTATAAATAGATAGACAGAGAGGAAGGCTGATGATTCTTTGGATACGAGGGATAGTAAATTGCACCAATATATGTCAATATATGTACGGGATAATAAATTACTCTTGCGTTGGGTGGTTCTTCGTCTCCACGCCGTGCCTTAAAAACGGACACCTACAAGTTGATTATCCCACTTATACCATGGTAATTTGCCAACAATAAAAAAAAAGCATTTACAAATGTTGAAAGTTTAGCACTCAAAAAACGAAAGGAAGAGCTTACTGTTGCATTGACAAGGAATAATTCTAGTCCCTTTTACAACCAAGCCATTTAGTCACAGTATAAATTATAATGGGGTGAGGTAAGTGAAGGCTATGTATGGCTCCATCGCCGTAATTTGTTACAAAGTAACAATAATTTGTTCAATTATTTTTTTCTCTGCTGTCCCATTCTTCAGAATTGTTGTATTCTACAAATAGATTGAAAGAAATGTTCAAATTTAGCAAGTGGTATTTCCTTCCCAGTCGTTAGTTTAGCAGGTTGATAACTTGACAATGAGTAAGCTTTGACAGCTGTGTTCTTTAATGTTGCTATGGTTACAGGTTGGGAAGCGGATTAATTTAGAACTGATTAAACTTACAATACACTATACATATACATGCACACCTGCCGGCCAATTAGAAAGGAGTATTCAGATCACGGCATAAGTATGTATATATATATAAATAATATGTATAAATAATGGTAAATATAGAACAACATAATACATGTAAGATACAATGTACTTCATTCATCCCTGATGGGAAATTAGGGGAAGTTTCTATTTGGATCTTCTAAGCTTCCTTATCGTTAATATTATATGATAAGGATAAAGGTTTGAAGATTGTGACTGGTGCTCATTTGTAGACTATACTGAATTTACATTTGTCTGCTTGATACACAGGACAGCATTCAAGGTGCAAATGAAAGCACACTGGAGCATGGTGTATGTAAAAGCTGGCCTGTAGTGTGTTTTTATTGGTTGTTCCTTTTTGCATAGTAGCATAAATGGTGAAAGAAATAAACAAGTACAAAATAATACAAATATATACATGATGTCATATACACACCTGTATGTCTATAGGTGAAGTGTGAAAAGGTTCATAAAACTCACGGCTTGGTACGATACGATATGGTGGTGTCAAGGTTTGGTTTATTTGTATTTAGATACTCCATGTATCATTACAGTAAACAACATGGATAGCTTGGCTTCCAGCAGCACGTGGAAACATAAAGAAACCAGTAGTGGTTGCTTTATAAACATAAAAGTTAAAATTGTCATTTAAACACAACTTCAACAAGGAATGCATAGATCACAAAGCAGTGCCTCAAAGAAAATAGCACGACTTGTTTTAAAGATTAGTCTATCAACATGAAATCAAAGTGTGACTGGGCTTTTTATCTCCCAGTCTGCTGTAATGAGCAGTTACAATATGGTAGCTCTCTGTAGCTATAGACGTCCAACTGTCTGTAGTTAGCGCAAGAGATGGCTTTGCTGACTTCATGTCAATGAGTTATTTTGTTTTGTTGTATAAGGCAGGTATAGCTGTCTGGGCAAAATGTGTGCATGAAGTAATATTGTATCACGGGTCAAGCACTTTCAACATGTTCTTGAACCGTGTATTCTCTACCAAAGTGAAGGGTCTCATATCAGCCACTATCGCTACAGTGATCTCTTTGGACTGGCTACCGGAATCAGCCGCATATTGTTCAATGAAGGCTGCGGTGAGAAGTTGTTGCCGTTTGGTAGCCATTTCATTTGTTCATGGTAAATGGTAATTGGACTGTATTTATATAGCGTTTTTATCCAAAGCGCTTTACATTTGCCACACATTCACCCATTCATACACCGACGGCGGTGTCAACCATGCAAGGTGACAACCAGCTCGTCGGGAGCAGTTAGGGTTAGGTGTCTTGCTCAGGGACACCTCGACAATTAGCTAGGCGGAGCAGGGGATCGAACCAGCAACCTTCCGGTTGACAGACAACCGCTCTACCCCCTGAGCTACTGTCGCCTAGTCACCTAGTCTCACCAATGTGTTCACGTGAGACGCGTTTGGATACTGTGTGTGACCCACACAAAATATGTGGTCACATTTTTGGTTTAATTCAATGTACTGTTCTATTTTGGTTACTTATCAAATAAACAGTCACCTCATATTTTATTCAATTTCAAATAGTTCAGAATTTGAAATAATCTTGTTTTGATAGACCAGGCTCATTTTTCCAATGACAAAGAGATTCTTTTTTCCATTGTAGAATTGTGGGGTTTTCCAGCATGTAGCTATTGTGTTTTGCTTATAACAGACGGAAATATATTTTTTTATAGGTATTGCAGGGAGGGGGGTCTTACTGGGAGGTGACCCTCTGCATGCCGCTTCTCAGGTCATCCAGTGTGCAGGCGCTGAGGATGGTGGTCACCTCTATGCTGCCGTCGGTCAACAGCTTCCCTGACGTCCTGAGTTGGAGGAGGGCAAACTGACCCAGCTTGAGGTTCTCCTGGCGCTGGGCCGGGAAACACATCTGGGAGGAGAGGGAGCATGTGAGACATGATCTTATTGATTAGAGCGGTGTTTCTCAAACAATTTTTAATAATGAACCCCCAAGACATGTTCTCACCCAAGTACCCCTTTCAATGAGCACAAAACATTTTGGGGAGGAAAAAAATATATAGAAATAATATATGTGTGAATACACACACACACACACACACACACACACACACACATACACATACACATACATACATACATACATATATATATATATATATATATATATACTGTGACAGCCGGCATAGGAACATAAGAGGAGAGGTGAGGATCCACCGATATATACGCTTCCCTGTATTAACACTCATGCCCAATTGGGGTTCCGGGGACGTCAGCGCAATCAAGGGGATTTGGAGCACCTGTACCTCGTCGACGGAGCCCAGCGGTGGCGCAGCAACGCGCTGATTGACGGATACATAAAAAGGGAAGTCTCACACACACACTGGGTTGGAGTATGGAAGGATTGTTAGCTAGAGAGATAATAATCAAAGTGCAGTGTATGACCCGTTTTGAAAGGAGAACCCTGCTGTGTGCTGATTCCCTGGACCGTCTGAGAACCCGCCCCGTGTATGACCCCCGCCTGTCTGACTACCCTTCGCCTCGCCGAATCCTGATCTGTCTGATAATCCGTCTCCGTGTACCGACCCCTGCTTGTGGACATCGACGATTCTTGTGGACTGCGGATTGGCTGTGGCTAGTAGTATTATATATCTCTATATACCCGAAAACAGTCAATAAA
>OMKP01080010.1:0-19064 GCA_900302375.1 Bathygadus melanobranchus
AAAATGCAATTAAACAATCTGTGGCCATAACAGGTATTTTCTTGGTGTGGCACACTGGGCCATGTATTGTGCTATCACAGATGGCCCCAAGGGACAGTGAAGAGTGTTACCATGACATAAAACAGATTCAATTAACTCCCGTCACTCTGGGGCTTATCTGCTGGGATTTGCAGGTACTGGCCTATATAACACACACACACACACACACAACACACACACACACACACACATATATATATATATATATGTACATATATATGTGTGTGTGTGTGAAATGAGAGTGATTGTGGACTTTAGCCGCAAGCACTAAGAGGACGTTTTGCAACCTCTTAGTCACAATTCCGTGGAGTGCCCTATTCATGAAAATATACTGTAAGTCTTATCTGCTTGTATTTAATGACGATTAAACTCACCAGTAATCACCAGCACCTCTACGGATAGCTTGCGGATCAACATGCATCAAGCGTGACATCATGTGTGTATGTGTGTCTGGGGTGTTGCAGTAAAAATGAAACTATTTCAGGGCACCCTTTGAGCAACCCCATAGCACCAGCAAAAGAAAGTCTCTGGCGCTGCCACTGTAGTGTAGTAACAAAAAATGGTTGGAAATAATATGAATATTGAATGACTCCCTGCTCATTGGAAATCACCAAAGAAAAAGTACAAAAATGAAGAACAACCTTGGCAATGAATCTAAAATTCCAGCGGTCGGTCAGACGACCCCTCACCTTATTATCTGTCTCTTCATCGCTGTGTGTGTCTTGGCAGTAGAAGTTGTATCCCCCACCCCACACTGCTATCACCAGCTGTGGACAACGTTGATCAAACAAACAATGAAAGGGTGGACTGTAGCTGAAGAATTCCATGCATTATGTCATGGCTATGTGAAATAATTACTGTAAGAACATCATACAGCACACACACACGCACACGCACGCACGCACGCACGCACGCACACACACACACACACACACACACACACGCTTCCCTGGAATCCCTGCAATTTCCTGTTAGAAAATCGGTTAAAAATGTTTTTCTGGGTTATAGAATCTTGAATGTACATTTCTTAAATGTGTTCATTTTTAAAATCGAGACCAACGGTTAGTATGGAGAGATCCCACTGATCCCCTTCCTCCAGCGTGTCCAATCACAGTCATTTGGCTGTTCCAGGGGATTTACTCCACGCCTGGTTTGAAGACAGGCCATCATGTTGAAAGCTAATTGCTCTAATGATATGGAAGGATACAGCTGCAACATTATCCTCCAATAGCCTCGCTGTGCAACCTTTTTTTTTTTGGGGGGGCATCGGGGAGGACACGATCTCAGCGGTTGTATCGATCCAAACGTCCACGCCGTTATTAAACGACTACATCAGAAGAAGAAGAATCCACGTTGAGAATGTAGAGGATGGGGCGATCGACCGAATTAGCATAGATTCATGTCTTCGCCTGAATCGTCAATATAAAGAGGCTTTCCTGATTCATTTAAGAGCCCTCACCAGTATTTAAACATTAACAGAAGGAAGGGAACAGCACTGTGTTGTGCACTTTGATTCACATCAGGCGGCAGCCATTGTCAAAAGTTCAGGCGCTGAGCGTGTACAAGTGTTCATGAGTTAGCCAGAGCGTGCGCTTGGCTGGGTCCAGAGCACTCTCTGAAGGCCTTGCGCAATGCAGTAGGGGGAAGGCCAAGGAGGCAACTCTGTCAACTGGATGTAGATTCTTGCACAAACACCACAGTTTATTAGGAGGTGCTAGTGATCACTTCTGATTCACTTCCACAAAGCCGGACAAAACACATGCTCTGCTTCTTGACTGTTACTAATGAACACCTGCATGATGCAACCATTTCTTCATCTTGTCTCAGCTTGTGTTCGGGTGTGACTATTACAGTTTGACTGCTTGGTCCTACAACTTCATATGTGATCCATTGAGTAGATTCATACATTTGTTTTAACTCTCTTCATAATTCACATCTTCTAAATCTTTTCTAATCAAAAATATCCACAGGTTTAATATCCATGTAAACCTTTTTAAATAGAGATATTTAGCGACAGTGTATAACGTGGCCGTCGTCAGAAGACAAAAGGGGGTTGTAGGGATGTTTGTGAGGACTTGATTGTCGAAACAATGACCCCTGTCACAGTCCAGCTGTGTCACCCCCACCACCACCCCCACACTGTCTCTGGTGGTTGGGGTTCTGTGAACCACGCCAGAGGCCACTGGTGTCTAATCCAGTCCAACGTGTCATTCTAACGCCAGCACAGGGCAGCACGCAAAGAGTACTTACCCATCCAGGGTCCATTTTTAATGAGACCATATTTGGCTTATGTTTGACTTTTAGTAAGTAAGTAATCAGAGGACATTGGTCCTTTTATTTGCCACACGGTCTAGACACTTCAAACACACTTGTGAACGGCGACACACACACACACGCAATTATCGGCGTCGCCGGTGGAATGCCTTCTCTGCGTTTATCCCATCCCAGCCGTCCTCCCCCAGGGGAAGCCAGGAGCAGTGGGCAGCCATCAGTACGGCGCCCGGGGACAAAGTCCAAGCGCTCAGTCCTGTCTTGGTCTGACAGGACCGAAGAGCAATCTGTTCTTCTGCATGTTTTTGTTGTGGGGTTCTATGGGGGGAACCCGAGTGAACACGGGGAGAACATGCAAACTCCACACAGAAAGGCCCGGGAACCAGCCCCGACATGTTGAACCCACAACCTTCTTGCTGTGAGGCAACAGTGCTACGCACTGAGCCACCGTGCCACCCATTGTACGACCATTTAGTAATTTACTAGTGACTAGTCTCATCTCTCATCTAAAGTCTGATGGCAAATCTGTGTGAATGGGGCATTTCACTTTCTTTCCCTTCAAATTTGTTTCGACTAATCATGTTCCTGGGGGCGGAACCACAGCAAACGTGATATGGCTGACCATCGATTAGAAGGGAGTAAAAAAGATCAAAAAGGTTATATGTCCGTCGATTATGCTGTAAAAAACGAATTACTACAAGGCAAAAACTTGGATGTGAAACTAGACTCCACTCTCGCTTCAGAAGAGTTAAAGGAACCTGTTGGAAGGCTGTGTGCACCGATTGCAAGACTCTTCTACAGCGCTATCACCATAGAGGTGCCACAGCTCATCGTATTGGAGGTCTAACTAATACATTTGTTAAAACCGTCTTCTGAAACCTCCGAGTCCTCCGAAACCCTGGGTTTCCTGTCCTCCACCACTCACACTTGCTGGTTTCCGGGACAGGCTCTGGGGATAGTCTCCCCCCAGAAGTTGGGCTATGGCATTGTCAAACTTCCAAGATTAACTAGCAACTGATTGAATGAGTGAATTCAGATACATGTCATTAAGGAGCAGTTAGGGGTTAGATTATGTCATCTTGCTATGCCTATACAGGTTAGGCTGCGGACGTTAGAATACTGGGATCGAACCCAGTACCAAATCGGCTGGAAGTCAAATACCCTATAGCCATGACCCTACCCTGCCCCACTACCCACTTTAGTCACATTTGAACACAAACACAACCCCCCCTCTCTACTTGCCTCATAGAACATGTAGGACGAGAGCAGGGTGAGGCACAGGTTGTAGACCACCATCAGGCGTCTGCAGGAGAGAGGCTGGCGGTCCCTCATGTACCGGGGCCCCAGCCACACGATCAGCAGGTAGGCCAGTGACAGTGCTATGGTCGGAGGGTAGGTGTCCATCAGTAGCCAGCCCCGCACCCGCTGGTCTGGAATTGAAAGCATGTTACTTTGACACTGCAGTGCGGTGTGACTTTCTGCTGCCTAATGCACTTTGAGCATCCTTGCTACAAACATGGAAAAGGGGGTCAAGACAAAGGGATGGGGGGGGGGATAAAGTGGGGCAGACACAGAGTTCTTCTTCGTTTTTGTCTAAAGAAGAGGTCAAGGGGGGTTTTCATAGAGCGACCAAGGGGTGGGAAACGATAGAGAGCATTTCCATCTAGGAAATAATGTATGTGAGAGAAAGAGAGACAGAGAGAGAGAGAACAAACAGGAACATAGAGAGCCATGGGTTCTTTGGTGGGTTCATGACAGCTTGCAACATCATGCAAAACAGCCCTAGTCCTACTCTCTCTCTAAAAACAGTAAAGGCAGAGTGTATATTTTATGTGAAAAAACTACTTATTCAAGGTCAGTGTAGCTGGTCTCAGTAAACACTACTTTCATAAGGCGTAGTAAGTGTTCTTCCAGGAGCTCGGTATAAAAGCTGATGGTTGCAGTTAGAAGGGTAAGCATAGCGGTCAACAGTGAAGACCATTTTGTGTAGCATCTGAAAAGATTACGTTAGCATAACACAGATAGCCAACAACGATATACGCAAGGGCAGGCACTGCAGACACAGCAATGTTTGGCTCATGATAGGATTATCATGAGTTTATGAGAGTTGGTGATAACGACAGTATAACAACATGCACTCTTTTTGCTAGTGCCAATGCAAAATTTTCAATGTGGGGTTTTCAACCTGGAAACCTTTTGAAGTTGGTCCAGTATTGAGCGAGAATGTCTGCCATATAAACGGTTGAGGCAATAGCGCCCCATCAATGTACGTCCTCTAAAAGTGCTTGTTGTTGCCACTGACAGACAGGCTCAGATTGTAATTATACATGTCTGACAACATCATGGAAAGGATCCAGTCTGTTTGTTATTGTGTCTACCCCAAGTCTCGCGCAAGAATAAGCTTCGCTCTGACTATCGCGAGAGTTGATTTGTAGCAGGAAGAGGAATAATGGAAACATGAGTAAGAGTCGGAAAGAGGAGTGCCGGCAAGTTTCTTTTTGTGCAGCTTAGTGTCATCTAAATGATTTACAGCGTCATGGCGGAATATTTAGCTGATTTCGTCATTGTGAGATTTCGCAAGACTTCAGAGCGAGACTTTGAGAAAGACAAACATCGGGGATCAAACCCTGGCTGGCTGGGAGTGAAATACACTAGCCATCACACTTGCCTGTGGCCTCATAGACTTCAACTTTGAGGATGATGATAAAGCGTCCAACAGAGGACCCAGACAATGACAGGAAGTTATGGAGGACGTTATGTAATAGTGGCAGATCAGCAACAAAGGAACTAGGATGTGAGACTTTACCTCTCTGCCCCATCCATGATTCAAAGTAGGCGTTTAGTTTGTGATTGAATGTCTCCATTTATCACCTGTAATGACATTACACAAAGGAACTTTATTCAAAACAAATTAGTAGCCTATAATACATCCTTATGCTGCCCGAAAGGCAGACATTTAACTATGTTGTCGACACAAAACAAGTTAATTCAGATATATTTAGCAGCAGTTAGGCTCAAGGATGCCTACAGGTAGGCTGTGGACATTGGGGATCGAACCTAGTAACCTTCGTCTGGGAGTCGAACACCCTATAGCCTATAACCTTTTCGTTGTACAGTCTGAACATATTGATTGAACGGATTGATGAATGAGTACATCTGTCAATTTTGAATACATTGAAATTGAATCTTTTCATAGTTCAATTATGTTGAAAATATGTGTGTTACCTATTTTTACCACAGGGTTCGATTCAAGCCCATCATGTCACATGAAATAATCACATATAATTCATATCTAATGGGGGAAAAGGCACAGTGAGTTATCTGCTGTTTGTGACGGGCCTTGCAATACCTTGTCAGATTCTACTGTTCTTGCACCATGTGCCACTGTGTACTGTGAAACTGTACTGTTCTGCAAGTTGATAAGCCTCTGCAGTCTGCACCAAATACTGATTATATATAGCCTACATCAAAGTGTTTATATGGCTTTATTCATTTTGCCCAATAATTGCAACATTTTTGTTATGATCATGGTAAATGGATTGCATTTATATAGCGCTTTTATCCAAAGCGCTTTACATTGCCTCACATTCACCCATTCATACACCGACGGCGGTGTCAACCATGCAGCTCGTCAGGAGCAGTTAGGGTTAGGTGTCTTCCTCAGGGACACCTTGACACTTCAGCTAGGGGGATTGAACCAGCAACCTTCCGGTTGCCAGACAACCACTCTACCTGGGAGCTACTGCAGCCCTGATTATATATGTTTTCTTGTCATACATGTGAAATATACACAGGGATTATCGACTGACCCTGGGTTTCAGAGAACAGAGAAACCTGATCCGCTAATGAGCAGACCTATCAAATTAAGCTATCTTGCAATACTGTATTATTCAAATTTTATAATCCACAAAAGTACACTGCCATAACTAAAGCAGACAGATGAATCAGACTCAGTCACAAACATTACGTTACTTCAACTACTACTCAAATACACTTTCTAGGGTGTACCAATATCACTTATAACACAGTGACAATGGGTTAATGTGCATTATAATCCAAGCAACTAGGGTTAGATTTGAATCATCCAAGCGACATGTGCACACAGTTCAAGTAATAACCTAGTTGATAATAGATTTGTTTAGAACAGAAAATGTCATTTCTCATTCAACTTTTTATTGGCCTATTACATTATCGAAGGCATATTGTCAACACAATAACAGACATAGTCTAACGCTAAATGATCTTATGGTGTGGTATGATGTGGTTATCAAAGATGAATAACATAATCAGGCCAACGTCCTACAAAACTGACAGTTGGTAAACATAATATATTTCAAGAGACAAAGCCGGCACAGATGGTTACGCCTACGCCTAAGTCTACCTTCATTTCTGTATTTGGTATTACAATTCAGGAGAACAAAGTGTTCATGTCAGAGCGAGAGAACAGCAAACACTCAACATGCCATAGGGCATAAAAACGTCAGTTCAGTCTGTCAAACTTTGTGTGAAGTGCGTATAGTGCCCCGAGTTAATATTCGCCATATTTTAATGTGGTGGTTCTTTAAATAACCCAATAGTGTGTGTGTGCGTGTGCGTGTGTGTGCATGTGGGGTAGAGCGTGTCGCCTCTCGGTCGCATCTAAGCTACGGCGCAGCAGAGGTCAACGCCTCAGCATCACCCGACAACTACCCAGCCTCGCCATGCCCAGTCACACGATAAATCCGACAAAACCTATGAAAACCTCTCGCTGCTCTTCTCGTTCGTCACACACAATCAAACATTGTTAGAGAAACGCGGAAAACGCGCGTTAAAAAGCAATGTGACCTACCTTTGGGGGTAGTAGCGCTGTAACCTTGGCTGCCGGTATCCGCACAATGTGCAGCCTTGTGGTGGAGTGGGGAAATAGTGGGAGGAACGAGTCGGCTGGCCAAGTACGCTGCATGAGCGTTAAAATAGTGCGCGTCGGTGTTGCGAGTGCAGGAAGAGTGCAAAATAATCCGAACAAAGCCGTGCCCCCTCTATCACTTGGGCAAACATACACATACAGGGAAACCCGTGAATCTCTACACGGGTTTATTAAAAGCCCACGCACACAGCTGCATATATGAGTTATAGACCTATCTGGATCAACACAGTAAGTAAATAGCACAACTAGAGAAATTATACTTTGTTCGCCCTCCTCTGGAATAGGGTGATAGTTCATATATGTACAACGTTACACATTTCTTTACACGGGGATGGTCAGAATCATGTTAACCTCACTAGGACGATTATGTATTTCGCATACGTATTCTGAAGGCTTACTCAGTGGATTTTGTAATAATTATCGCGGGAGAATACTCCCCATCTGGCCATATTTCAGTGCAGCATTATTTTGAAGAGCCAGAGCATTGGCGCCACCTTGCGGTAGAAATATAAACTAGCGCAGTGGCGTCTCGTCCAAACTCTTGTAAAACATGGTCATGACGCCATGTGAACGTGGTTCAGGAAACGTGTATAGTCTTACATTTTAATGAAGTTGTTTTATATTTACTTTGACACCAACACTCTATGGATGCACATTACATAGGCTATGTGCATGCATGTATGTATGTAATCATTGAACGAATAAAAACACTCCTGGACGCAGTGTAGGACGTGACTCTGTCCTCCTCCGATCACGCAAATGTGCTGACTGGTAGAATTCCTAGCGGGGTGTCAACTAGAATGATGTGAACATAGTTGGATGAAAGAGACCTTGTTTTGAGCGAAGCTCAGAGCAGTTCTGCCGCTGACACACAATATACGAACATCCGAAACATAACTTTGTGGTATGATTGTTTTAAGTAAAGTTAAACAGTAAATATTTGCTTTCTACCTAGGCCTCTTGAATGTATGCAAGTAAACTGCAAGTAGCGTGGAACAACATTGTACTTGAGTATTCTAGTACTTCAACATTGTTTGAAACCAATTGCAAAATAAGGCATTTAAACCATTTCAATTCAAGCAGCTTAAAACGGAGTCTGCTTTTGCTTTTAACACCCCAAATGGAAACACCAGTACAGAAATCCAAGCAATTTATGTATTGAGAAGACCAATTTTCTTTCACTAAATGAAGTGTGAGACATTATTGAATGCTGTGCAGATTTATTTGAAGCAGCAAAGATTGCAAAAGTCCCCATCTCCACTTGCATGTCACACTCATTTCTACAAGGTCAGCACAGCAAGGCAAACGGGATTCAGCACTTCAAAAGCTACAGATTTCTAACTTCATGCCAAGATGCCTAATTAAAAGTACCCATGTTAATGTTGAAAGACCCAACTGCTGTATATATACAACAACAAAAAAGCACACACACAATGATTAAAACCCTGCTTGTACACCACTTTGCTAAAATGTACATTCACAAACACTGGCTTCCTTCAATCACCAGAGAGAAAGCAAATATATACACACAGCTATGACGCACACTTTTTTTCCCGCTTCATTCTATTAAAATAAGTTGATAATCATAAAAATCTGATAAGTATGTACACACACTTTGTGCGGATAGGTACCTTACATGTGGTACTACGGAACGCACCCATGTCAAGCCACATATTTGGTCTCTTAACATGCACAACGCGACAGCGCGTCGCGACCGCTTTCATTTAAACCGATTGACGGGCTCGCCGAAGAGCTCGGGGCAGCCCTCCTCCCGCTTAGCGATCCGGTCGCACTTCTTTAGCAGGTCGTAGTTGATCTTGTCTGTGATGACGCTGTCCTGCTGGTACTGTGGATGCTTGGCCACAAACTCCCTCATCCACTTGGCCATGGTCATCAGTTCACCTGTTTACACAGAAGTCAGACCGTGGGTTGTGGCACCCCGCGTCACATTTAGCTACAAGCGCGGGGCTAATTGCTAATATAAGAGAGCGCAGCTTCATTCGCGTGTTGTGAAAGCAATGATCACAGTGTGCATCAACTTTGGACTATTTGACCTCATTTTACCGAGACCAAAGGAGAACACCAATCCCAGACCAAGGACGTAAAGTGGTTCTGAATTTCTTTTCACAGAAACAGAGTTGATGTTGCAATTTTGTTCACAACAAGCGTATGGCGCGGTACACTCTTATGCTAGAAAATAGCAGAGCTTGGCAGCTCCTCTTTGAATCTGTGTGTGTGCACATGCATGCGTGCGTGCGTGTGTGTGTGTGCACACACCTGAGGCTCGTTTCTTGATGAGCTTCAGGTAGTTGAGGATAGTGCAACGTGTGTCCACGTCGACCTCCATATTCTCCAGGTAGCAGTTGAGGATGGGGATCAGCCCGGGGAACACTCCCTCCTATGAGACACAAAAATATCAATAATAATAATAAATAATTGACTACATATACATGCATTACACGTAATATTGTAAATACAGACACTGCAATCGTATTATTATCTTACTTAAGTTTTACGTTCTAATGTGATCTTTATTATTTTAACCATTAGCAGTCTTTTTGTATTTATCTTCATGTAATCTAAATGTTTTGAAGAAAAGCGGTGTCCCTCCATTTCCAAAGTAGTGGCCAGCGTGACAAACCTTCCCGTTGATGATCGTGTCGATGCTCATCAGCGTGTACTCCTCGTTGTCGCCCTCTGTCTCCACGCCGTTCTGGGTGGAGGAGGCCGCTCCGTCGAGCCCAGGGTTGCAGCCTAGAGGCGGGGGACAACGGACTGCTAGTTAGGGAACGGCGCGGAGACGGTGTCGAGAGATCCGCCGAGGGACATCCTCTCTCTCTCTCACCTTTGAAGATGTCCTTCCGGAAGTAAAACATGTCCTCATGCACGGCGTTCCTTTTCTGCGCCACCTTCATGTTCTCATCCACCTGTCGGGCGTGGACGAGGAGCAGTGCAAAATTAGAACTTAGGATGCCTGGAAAAAAGACCCCCGTACTGATACTGAAACAATGCTACGCCAAAAAACCTCAAACATCAGGAAAAGTCATAGAATAATAGAGGACAGAACATGGAACTTTTAACTATTAATAAAAAAAAAAGAATGTTTGATCAATATTTGTACTACACAATCGGCGAATTACAAAGTACCCTGCCCTAAACAGTAGCCTAACTGAAACACAATTCAACTAGAAACGTCAACGTCATGCACTTTATGCTAGGTAGGTATGTAATTATGTTATCTAAGCTGTCGACCTTTGAATAGTTTGTCATGTCTGTCGGCAAGATGTTTAGCGAAGTTGGACGTGTTGGCTCCCTTCTTCTGCATAGTTTTAAAGCATATTTTAAAAGAGGTGTCCGTGGGCTTGCCTTGACTGTCGACTATGTTAGCGTAATATATATATTACGCTGGAATTATGCTAACCCTAACCCTAACCCATATATAATATATGTAATATATATACCCTAACCCTAACCCTAACCCTAACCCATATTTCACTCCATGTGTCTGCGGTCGGCCAGAGCACTTGTAGCGTTACTCGCGGCCGTGCCTCTAGTTCTCCCACGAAAGCTAGCGTGCATATGAGAGAAAAAGAGGCCCACAACGCCTGCAGGGAGTGGAAACAGAGTGTGTGTTTGTGTGTGTTTTCAAGGTATTCCAATCCCGATCGCTATAACGTGCAACGCTAATGAGGAGAATTCACTATACATGCTACTACATGCAACCTCTGAGAACTGTCAAAAACTATTTACCTTTGACAAGGGAATGAGGAAATCCAGTTTGTACGATAAGATCACCCTCGTGAGCAGCACGACAAACACGACGTACGCTGAGTTCTCAAAGTCAGTCAGTTGTACCTAGAAGAACGTGGGGGGGGGGGGAACACGTGTCCATTAAAAAAGGTACATCCTCCAAGCACTGGTCAAACCTCATGCCCCAGCTCGAACACTCCGCTCAACCACTTCAGCTGGCCACCTGGTACCACCATCACTAAAAATAAACAAACGTCGCTCCACCAAATCACAACTCTTCTCTGTCCTTGCACCACAATGGTGGAACGACCTCCCGACAGCGATCAGGACAGCAGAATCACTGACCTGCTTCCGCAGGAGGCTCAAGACCCACCTATTCAGAGTCCACCTGGACTCTGAATAGCTTCACCTCCTGCCCACCTTTCCTCCCCAACCCTCTCCCTCCTACCCGATCAATACTTGAACCCCACACCTCCTGGATCCTTAGCATTTCCATATTTGTATGTCTTGGCTCTGTAGGATCTTGTAGGATCTTGTACGTTGGTATGTCCCGGAACTTGAAATATAGCTTGTGGGGCATCTTATCCTGGCTACCTGCTGTTGTACAGTAAGGAGCCAACCTAGCAACTGTAAGCTTGTAAACCTGCTCTATTGACCTGGCAACCAGGAATGCTTGTAACTTGTTCTGTTCTAATTGCACTCTACCTTCAGCGATATATTGTTGTCTCTCTCTTTCGACCAAATGCTCTAAATGTAAATGTAAGTGGAATTTCTACTCGCTGTGGCTTCCGTGAACGCAGTCCACACACAGGCATTGCATTTAGAGCTGCTGTTTGGCCGTAACAATGCAGTTCACACACTCTTCAAAATCTCAGTGGTATGCAATAAAAATCACTGTATGAACCGCACACGTCATTTTATTGCTTCAGGGACTATAAATTAGGCTTTAGTGGTTACCTCCATGGGGCGGAACTCAACTCTCCAGCCGATGTCCGAGTTGGGGGGTGGAGGTTTGAATCTCATCGTCTGCCAGTTGGTGGACTGGAGGTTCTAGAAACAAAATGACGACAATGCTAAGTTAAGTTAAACAGACACACCCGTGGCTATGTCAGCCTTTGGTAGTCGTAGTACACATGCAACCGCATGCTAATGTAGCTTACTTCAAAGTGATCGGACTCGTTCTCATCATCCAGGTGTAGTTTCTCCTCAAACACAGAGAGAGGGTCTCGGATGAAGAGGTGGGCTATGTGCTGAGCCAGCAGCTTGTCGATCCCTATGACACACATTCAGACTATTGGTTTCAAAATATGCATCATGTTAATGAAGTACGATATTAAAGCCCTCGGGCTGTGTGTGGTTGGTGGCTGCACTGCAGGTGTGCACTGCAGCACACCTGCAGTGCATTGGGGAAATCAAGGCACATAGGATAAGCCAGCCGTCAATCACGCACACTCTTGATGCCTCGTCGCCCTGGTGGAGGTTGGCCCTACTGAGGGCCGTTTCGTGCCCGCCGAGGAGCTACCAACCTGGCCCAGCTGTCAAACCTGCACCTCCCCCAGCCAAGCCAGCAACCAGGTCTCCATGATGTCCCAGGTCTTTCCAGGATGGAAAGGGGGGTGGGGGGGTCATGGTGTCATGTGGAATGTGTGTGAGTGGTGGCTGGTTTCAGCAGCCACACGTGGCAGCAGTCAAGGGGCTGCCACAGAACTGCCTCATTTTGAAATCAGAATGGTGACTTTAAGGACTTTTAACTTGAAAATACCTGCATCCAGAAGCTGCTTGTAGATCTCGTCATCGATGGTCAGGTCGATGTCATTGTACTTCTCTCCACAGCTGGAGAGGTAGCTGTCGATGGAATCATACCTGGATTTGAAGATTCTGTATTTGTCGTTTTTCAACGGCTGCAAAAAGGAAGAAATTATTTGCAGTGTTTGACAGATGTATTTGTCCTCCGTTTTTGTCTCAAAGGAGGTCTACAGTCACACGTGGCACAGTGCCCAAACCGTCCTCAAATTCCCATAAAAAAAAAAAAACATTCTTGACTTTCTATTCTGCTTTTTTTCCCTGCGACTTTTCTATAACAGCACAGGCAGCTTTTTTTTAAATGACCTAAACGGAACAATAGCACATATAAAAGAGTATTGTGTTCAGGTCACCAATAAACTTCACCCGACGCCAACAAGCGCGTGTCTGAAATGAAAACGTGCCCCCGGGAGCAACGCGGTTAGCGTCCAATGGCTGAGAAGATTCAAACCGCCGCTCACCTTGAGGCCCCGCTCCTCCTGTGTCCGGTCGTCCACCGAGGCAGAAATAACCCCCCAGCGGCAATCGATGTCGGACACGTAGCCCCGGTAGAAGGGCGAGGCGGCACTCAGAGCCATCTGTGAGCAGCAGGCAAGCAAGCATAGCACTTTTATCACAGTGAAATCGCTGGTTTCCCAGGACGCGAGGAGCCGGGGTCTGCCTCCGCCTCTTAAAAAATGTATGCCTGCACTGGTATATTTAGCGTTTGGCCTTGTGTATATAACTTAACATTTCTCTTTTAAGTAATTGTCATTTCAGTGTTTTTCAGATTCCTGCGTACGTAAAAGCATAAATAATAAACATTATTAAATCGAAGATCTACGCAAGTAGATTCAAGGTTTAAAAAGCCGCAGGTTCTTCACCACTACTGAGTAACAACCGTGTATGACAACACCACCGACAATATCTTATTGACTTACCACGATAGGGCAGAATGTCGCCAGTTGGTCATAAAGATACCTTGCTTCAGCGATGCTGCAAGCCTGGAATGTCACCTGCAGCGTTGGGATAACAACACAGGTCAAAGTACAGCCTGTGTTGCAAAACAATGATGCAAATCAGAATGACACCATGTGGTTTAGATTCCTCTGGACGTATTAAGTGTAGAGTTGTTGTGGGTAGAACTCCCCATGTGCGTGTGCGTGTGTGTGTGTGTGTGTGTGTGCGCGTGCGTGTGTGTGTGTAGGTGTGGTGGCGAGCGTACCTGAAGGCAACAGTTGCCCATCCCGAAGCCCATGGCGTCCATGTAGATGTGGTCCGGCAGGGCCGCCCTGGCCGCCTCCCCGTCGTCCTCTGGAAAGTTCTCCACGAAGGGACTTGGAGTTCTCTGGTCCCTGAAGACTGGAACATTCAAACACACACACACAGACAGACACACAGACAGACAGACAGAGAGTGACACAGAGAGAGGAAGGCCAGACAATAAGAGTAAAAGCAAATACAGCAGTTTGGCTCCAAGCTATAAGCTGTACATGTAGACTTGTACTTGTACATGTAGCAACACTTACTTGGTACATTGATGGCGACTTTCTCGCCTCTTCTGTGACGTATGTTTCTGGTCAGTGTGCTGAAAAGAGGGTATGAAACATCACGTACAGCTACACACAAGTAACCCTCACAGATAGGCAGACAAATGACCACCCTAAGCTATCATTTATTCCATAAAACACTATTTCACTCACTCAACCAAAACATGCAGTCGATTAAGTCACGGTCGTCCCATGAGCGTACCTGAACCTTGGGTGTCTGTTGATGGCCTCGTCTGGGAAGAACAAAGACTTGGAGACCCCCTTCTCAACAGGTGTCGGGCGATACTCTGGTTGGGTAAAACCTGAACAACCCAACCTGGAAACATTGGAGATTTACTATACATTTCAATCACAATAAATATCATTTTATTTATTTATTCAATGTATTTATTTATATGAAAACATTTGTAATCACATTATGCACTAGGGATCGGTCATGATAGTCGTTAAATTATAAAAATGTATATCTTTAAGGGACTAATGTGACAAATAAAACTTCTCGAATCTCGACTACTGTTAAAATACACTTTCCCTTGTTTTTGCCCATTCGAATATTCTCTTCTAAAAGGGGAACATACTCTTCTAAAAAGGGCTACATGCTAAGCTACCTTGGGAAAGAGGTGATTGTGCAAAGCGTCTGGTGCTCTTTGAGTGCTGCCGAGGCCTCTCGCCGGCGCTTGTCCATGTTGGCCTCCACCGTGTTGAACTCTGCCATGGTGCCGCCGTAGGGCTGCCCGGGGGTGCCTTCGATCATGTAGCTGCCGTACTCCGGCCTCCACAGGGTGGGGTGACTTGAGGGGGTGGGACAAAGGAGAGATCTAGTCAGTGAGTGAAGGAACGGAGTATTGACCCAGGCTACTGCGCTGGGAGGACTGCGCCTGGGGGGGACCTAGCCTCTGCGCGGGTCTGCGGTGACATCATCGTGGCCGAGCGTGCGCCTACAGAGCCACACGGGTTTTTCGGAGACATGTTTAGTCACGCAAACAAGAATTTTCCCTGCCATTTGCCCCGGCTAGCGTCAATTATTTTGCGGTTTCAAGTAATCTCCTTTGTCTCCCCCTGTCACCATGCTGCTCGTGTTACAGAGAAATAAACGCCGGATAGACGGAGAGCTAATTACCGTACGGCCACAGTACATGACACTTTGACCATTTGTTCACTTGTAATCTCATTTAATACTTAAGGCTTTGCGCAGTTCGTTAGACACTTTTTATTCCCACACTGACACACAAAGCTGTTCATCAGTGACCACTAAGAAATAGCATACATTATGCATTTTGTGTAGTATCATTGTCACTTATTTATATATTCATGTATTTGATATCGAAATAACGGCAGACATTCACATTTACATTTAGGGCATTTGGCCCTAAATGTAAAAGCATTCGGCTTTTATCCAAAGCGACTTACAATAAGTACATTTGTCGAAAGAGTGAGACAACAATAGGTGACAGTACAGTAAGATTTGAATAGAACAAGTTTCAAGCACTCCTGATTGTTAGGTTAATTGAACAAGTTTCAAGCACTCCTGATTGTTAGGTTAATAGAACAGGTTTCAGGCACTCCTGATTGTTAGTAGAACAAGTTTATAGTTACTAGGTTGACCCCTTACTGTAAAACAGCACGGTAGCCAGGATACGATGCTACACAATGCTAAGTACTATTTCAAGTGCCGGGACGTACAAATATACTTAAGTTTGTTTGTTTTCTATGCACGTATGTTGATATATAAAGAGGTGCGGCATACAGGGCAATAAAGATTGTTAGGTGTAGGTGAAGCAATATTTAGTGACAACATTTTTTGTGGAACTGATACTCGTTACAAATCTCGACAATTTAGGGAGTGTTGTGTACTCGTGGTACTCACTCATTGTGTTTTTAAACGACCAGCTGAAGGCTTGCTTACTTAGGGTTGATCTTTTCTCCTTGGTCTTGAAGAATTTCTAAAATTTCACCTCCGTTCAGAACAATTCGAACCTTCTCATTTGCCTCGTCCATTTCAATCAACATGTACTCCACCTAAAAAAGGTAGAGTAAGAACAAACATGTCAGCATTGAGTTTTGCTGTAATCACATATTATGTTAGTCTTTTTCTTTTACATTTCTATAGTACAGGACCGACATACGATCAGAACAACGAGCCACTATCATTTCCAATTCATCAATCATTTTCCACGACTTTCCCTCTGCCGCCACCCTGTGTAATCCCCTGTCTGAAAGGTGGATTAATCTATGACAACAACATTCCACGTTGCTTCAAATCAAAGCATTTTGTCCAAACGTTAATGTCCTACTGAAGATGTGTGTCCCACAGTAACGAATACAACTTTGATTAATCAATTGGAAATGTGCATTACTTTAATTCTATGGAATATTCAAAGTCTGAAGCAGGTAGAAAATATAGTACATCTACACACACACGCACACACACACACACAACCCGCAGCGGCGTGTGTAATAAGACCAAAGATTAAGGTGTAACGTGTAACAGATAAGAACGTATTATGTGACAGCTATTACTAGTTTATAGGATATACACACACACACACACACACACACACACACACACGAAACAAAGGTATCACAGTGATAACCGTAGTCAATGGTTATTTTCTACGTAAAAAGTGATCTAATCAGACAGGCTTTGTGAATCACATTAGTCGAACTTGGACCCTACATGCATGTGTAAACAGCACACTCCTTACCTCGTCTCCCCACTTCAACACGTCTTTCTGGCGGTCCTTCACTTTATTGTAGATGTTGAGGAATTGAATGATGCCATGTTTTCGGATGTGATCGGCTTGCTGCTTGGTTTGCTCCCAGTTGAGCGGTGAGCCTTGTGACAGCAAGCCCATGGCTCAGAGACCAGCTCACTTACCTTACCTTGTCCCGTCTGGTTGTCCACTGGCTTGACGCTAAACCAGCCACCCTTTTTTACCCCCCGATTTCAAAACAAAGCCGGGGTTTTGATATCGACCGCACTACAGAAGCAGATACGCGAAGAGTAACGGAGTGTCTCCTTAACGTCGTTAGTTAGCTGACCATCAAGATGGCCCGTGTGCATCACTTGCTAATGTGTGTTTAGCAAGGTACACACACACACACAGACCAAGACTTGAGTTCAAACGTCTTCCCCGTGGCCCCAACACCAAAGCAAGGTTGGTGGAGCGACTAACGGGCGAACCCCGTGCCGTTCTTCGCGAGTTAAGCGAGCTTTGCTAAGCGACTGACTGCACCTCGCCTCCTCCTCCTGTTGGCATTCGTACGCTAGCGACGTGACGTAGTCAGGCGAGGGTCGCGTCATCCTATGACTCAGCACAAGTCCACATTGGCAACTCCCTCATCCTGAACCGATGTCCCCACCCGACAGACCTGTATGTGATCATATGAATGTGTATTCTTGATGGTACAACGCATTATACAGCAATGTGCCAGAGTAACAATGACGGTGCACGTTTATGCGCCACAGAAACGTCCAGAACATGCGAGGTCTGCATCAACTTCCTTTAAATCAGGGCGAAAAAATGTTTTGTCTGCCGCAGCTTTTAAATAAAAATGTATATCTGCATCTTATATACATATCTATATATATATATATAGTCTTTGCATAATACCGCCCACTGCATTTGAATGGATTGGATTTTTCATGGTAGTAAAAAAATAATAATAATAGTATAACAGGAAATAACAGGAAAAAAAGCAGGAAAAACTCCATCATAGAACTATAGGCCTACTTATAACTGAAGCATTCATTCTTTATTAAATGTATTATTATTTTTATTTCTTGGGGAGGAAGGGGAGATGACTTTATACCACAATAGTCCCTTATATTCCATTTCCATTTCCATTATCACAGATCGTCAATAGCAGGGTAAACACCCGGTTCCTGTCATCTTAAAACTTGTAGAACTTGCTAAACTTAACTTAGCTAATTTAAATTTCATCAAACAGTATACACTGTCTGTTCCAACTAATTGTGGGCTAAACTGCCTCGTATTGGTGTGTTGAGTGGGTAATTCAGTTTTGAGAGCAAACAAACCTGTCTTATCAGTTCTACTATGTGTTTATTGTTTGACAATGTTCCTGGAATGAGCCTTACCAATGTGTAACTAGTGGTGAATGATAGAACCGGATAGGTAGTTTGCTATTTAACTTAACCTAACCTACTATGATTATTATGGGGTGGCTCAGTTCGTAGCACTGTTGCCTCACAGCAAGAAGGTTGTGGGTTCAAGTCCCGCATTGTGCAACATGTCGGGGCTGGTTCCCGGGCCTTTCTGTGTGGAGTTTGCATGTTCTCCCCGTGTTCACTCGGGTTCCCCCCATAGAACCCCACAACAAAAACATGCAGAAGAACAGATTGCTCTTCGGTCCTGTCCAGGACAGGACTGAGCGCTTGGACTTGGTCCCCGGGCGCCTTACTGATGGCTGCCCACTGCTCCTGGCTTTCCCTGGGGGAGGACGGTCAGGATGGGATAAACGCAGAGAAGGCATTCCACCGGCGACGCCAATAATTGGATGTGTGTGTGTGTCGCCGCTCACAGTGTGTGTGGTTGAAGTGTCGACCGTGTGGCAAATAAAAGGACGCTTGTCCTCTGATTACTTTTTTTCCAGAGTCGTTCAGTTCTGCGACATTCATGTCTAAGATATCAGACAGCAGCTGACATCCACGGAGGCGTATTATAGTTTTTTCTCATTACGCCAATCCTGATTGGCTGGTGATCGTGACGTCTGCATCAGGTGGATACACCTGCCCTTAAATAGCT
>OMKP01080011.1:0-11691 GCA_900302375.1 Bathygadus melanobranchus
GCGCTTTACATTTGCCTCACATTCACACACCGACGGCGGTGTCAACCATGCAAGGTAACAACCAGCTCGTCAGGAGCAGTTAGGGTTAGGTGTCTTGCTCAGGGACACCTCGACAATTAGCTAGGCGGAGCCGGGGATCGAACCAGCGACCTTCCGGTTGCCAGACAACCGCTCAAACCCCTGAGCAACACGACTATGCTCTTATATCTCAAGGCCGCTGTAGTGAACTCACAGCTTCTAACTGCTCCCTAGTAAGCATATTATTTTGGAGAAATTAGCCCATTCTAAGGTTTCCACATGGTTGATATCACATACATAAATTTACATGCAATACTAGCATAACACACCGTTATTTGGCTGCTGTTGTTTTGTTCTCAAATGGCAAACAGTTATTTTGGGGGGAAAACTAATTGTTTGTGTTACCTTACATTTCTCCCTGTAAGTGTGGTTGTACCTGTCAGCCCTATTTCATGTCTGGTGGAAGTACATATTCATAATGATGCATCATCTGCAGTCTGTTTGTGATGTTCCTGCTGCTCTCTCTCTTCTTCAGCACACCTCTTACTATGTTTTCTTTCACAAGGTCTCCTGTTTCACTCTACACTCCTGCTCTGCTTCATCACCCCCTCCTCTCCTCTTCTCTACCCGCATCCTCCTCTCTCCTCTCTTTTCCTCCCCTCTTCTCTTCTTGATCTCTATTCTCTCCTCTCCTCTTTCCTCTCTCCTCCCCTCTTGTCCCGCTCCCCTCTCTTTCCTCTCCTCCTCCTCCTCTCTGCACTATATGCGCCTCTCCTCTCCTCTCTCCTCCCCTCTCCACTTCCCTCCTCCCCTCTCTCTCTCCTCCATCAGTGACCGCATTCCCCCCGGCCACCCCTCTCTCCAACCTCTTGAGTCAACAATTATTTAATTTGAGTGCACAATTGGACAGCGTTTGTAAAAATACAAAACTGCCGAGAGGACTGTTCTGCTGTGCTGGCCTCTTGGGCCTGTCTGACTGTGGTGGGTCAGTGGGTACACCACTGCAGACTGTGGTTTAGTGTGGTGGGTTAGTGGGTACCACTGTAGACTGTAGTGTGGTGCGTTAAGGCTGTTGCATACTCCGCAAGAACAGAGAACTTTGTTCTCGCTCCCTGGGCTGCGAGAACAGAATGACGTCATTTTTTTCTCGCAGCCCTGTTTCGGGAGTTCTCGCAGCTTGTTTTCGACACATCGTCCTGGCCGAACTTTTTTCTCGTGTCGTGTCCGAGAACTATTGTGTGATTGGTCAATTTGAAGTGGGCGTGGTTAATGCGCTTCCGCCGGCGTGGACGTGTGCTGCTGTGGGCGGGACCTTTGAGGACTTCCCAGGAGAGTTCTCGCAAAGCATGAAATGTCCTGGCCAGAACGAACTTTGTTCTTGTTCTCGCAGCCCTGGGAGCGAGAACAAAGTTCTCTGTTCTGTGGAGTATGCAACAGCCTTTAGTGGGTACCACTGTAGACTGTAGTGTGGTGGGCCAGTGGGTAACACTGCACACTGGAGTGTGGTGGTCTAATGGCTAGCACTGCAGACTGTAGTGTGGTGGACCAGTAGTCCAGTGGCTACCACTGCAGACTGTAGTGTGGTGTGGTCCAGTGGCTACCACTGCAGACTGTAGTGTAGTGTGGTCCAGTGGCTACCACTACAGACTGTAGTGTGGTGTGGTCCTGTGGCTACCACTTCAGACTGTAGTGTGGTGTGGTCCAGTGGCTACCACTGCAGACTGTAGTGTAGTGTGGTCCAGTGGCTACCACTGCAGACTGTAGTGTAGTGTGGTCCAGTGGCTACCACTGCAGACTGTAGTGTGGTGTGGTCCAGTGGCTACCACTACAGACTGTAGTGTAGTGTGGTCCAGTGGCTACTACTGCAGACTGCAGTGCAGGAGCTCAACTCTATTATCAGGATTCATGGCTCAATCTGAGAGTGGCGGGCTGGGCACCAGTAGGAGTAGGAGGAGGGGGAGGTTGTATTTAGTAGAGAGAAGAGATGACGATGGAGGTGAGGCCAGTTAAAGTAAGAGATTAGAGGAGGAGAGCAGGGGTCTATCCAGGATGTTATAGCTTGTTATGTGTGTGCGTGAGTGCGTGCGTGCGTGTGCATGTGTGTGTGTGCTCGTGTGTGTGACTTTCCATTAACATTTTCGAGACAGGAAGTCATATCTCATTCTATAGCTTACAGACATACGGCTTAAAGTGTATATATTGCTCTCAACCATTAATTACGCTCTCTCTCTCACACTCTTGCACACTCTCTCACAAACACGC
Source organism: Bathygadus melanobranchus (assembly GCA_900302375.1). Taxonomy (NCBI): domain Eukaryota; kingdom Metazoa; phylum Chordata; class Actinopteri; order Gadiformes; family Macrouridae; genus Bathygadus; species Bathygadus melanobranchus. The sequence continues at coordinate 2,281 of OMKP01080011.1, forward strand.
ACACACTTATGGTTATGCCTGTGTTATTTCAGAACAAGTTAACCATCTGCTTTAATAGTCCGTATAGCAACCATGCGTAGTGCCCTTTTCAACTGTCACCGTCAAGGCTGATAGAAATAGACAGGAGACTCACATTGAAATCACACATGTTTTTTTTACCATACTGGAATAGACTGAATACGTTATCATAATCGATACATCTCTCTCTCTCTCTCTCTCATTATGCAAAACAATTCTGCCCTGCTTATTTTACGTTTCTTATAATTACTTAACTTTCCGCATTGATCCATTTGTCTACCCATCCAATCAACCATCCATCCACCATCCAACCTTCCAGCCACTCATCCATCCATTCATTCATCCATCCACCCACCCACCAATCCATCCACCCACCCCCTCACCCATCCGTCTATCATCCATCCATCTATCATCCATCCCTGTATCCCTGCATCCCTGCATCCCCCCACCCATCCTGTATGAACCATGGCTTAGCTCCAGGTGTGTTGAATTTATTAGTCCACTTATTATCTCTAGAGTACGGCTTTGGCTGCAGTCAGCACAGGCTCAGGAGGACTGCCCATTCAGCAACGACATTAAGCTCGCCCATCTATTAAATTAATACCAATACTAAACCGTGTGTTAAAAAAACGAGCGAATAAAACCCATTGTGCCCAGCCGTGCTGTACTGATATCCTGTTGTGTTTCTGTACTGTTCCTCTGTGTCCCCGATGTAGCTCATCGCTTGCTTTTGTATCGTATGAATATAAGGACCCGGGCCCTTGACCCCAAGTGCAGTCTGTTTGATTAGCGAGAACACTGTGTACCGCGTTCCACTTGAAAAGATGGTCTCGTTAATGTGTGCTTGGATACGCTTCCCATCCGGTGTGAAAACAACCGTACCAAAACACAGAAGTGGACTGATAATCCTCTGAATTGCACGGCCATCGCTGATGATGTAGGAAGGCAGGCCAGAGGGTCGTTCTTGACATTGTCTCAATAATATCAGGCATAGTGCGACGGCGACTGGTGCTATAGATACGCATTCTATCTTGATTGACAGGTCGCTAGCCACTCCCTAAAGCATACCCTGCTTTATCATCTATTTTACTCCACATAGGGCCATAATTTACAAAATGACCATCATGATGTATTGAATAAGACTTGAAACTCATTAGGAAAATGTTTACTGAGCTCAACCTCGACAAGACTGAGCTGCTCTTCATACCAGGGAAAGACTGCCCCCACATGGACCTGCAGTATCTCCTTCACCGACCGCAAGAAACCTTGGCGTAGTACTGGATCAGCTGTGCTGCAACCCCAACATCACTACAGTGGTCATATCTTGTAGAATTGCTGTCTACAACATCCACAGGATCCGGCCCTTCCTCACACGAGAATCAGCACAGATCTTGGTTCAAGCGCTTGTCATCACCCGCCTCGACTACTGTAACTCGTTCCTGGCTGGGCTCCCAGCCTCCAATCAAACCTTTGCAGCGTATCCAGAACGCTGCAGCACGCCTTGTGTTCAACCTACCAAAGTTCTCCCATGTGACCCCTCTCTTCCGTGACCTCCACTGGCTCCATGTAATCGCTCGTATCAAGTTCAAGACTTTGGTGCTGGCCTACAAGGCTGTCAGTGGAACTGCCCCCACCTACCCCCAAGCAGTGGTCAAACCCCATGCCCCAGCTTGAGTACTCCACTCAACGACTTCGCTGGCCTTACATCGCAGTGGTGGAATGACCTCCCGCCAGAGGTCAGCACAGCAGAATCACTAATCATCTTCCACAAGAGACTCAAGACTCACCTATCCAGAGCATTGTAGCATCCTGTATGCTAGTATGTCTCGGCACTTGAAATGGTACTTGGCATTCTGGAGCATGGTATCCTGGCTACCTTACTGTTTTACAGTAAGGGGTCAACCTAGCAATTGTAAGCTTGTAACTCGTTCTATTGACCTGGCAATCAGGAGTGCTTAAAACGTGTTCTATTCTAATTGTACTGTACCATCAGCGATATATTGTTGTTTCCCTCTTTTGACAAATGTACTTATTGTAAGTCGCTTTGGATAAAAGCGTCTGCCAAATGCCCTAAATGTAAATGTAAATGTAAATAAATCAAGTGAGAAATAGGGTCCTTTTCTCATCCGCTACCATACAATCGGACTTCTTTTTGCGACCAGTGGAGTCGGCCCCTGCTGGCCACTTGAAAGAATGCAGGTTTAAGGCATTTCCACATTAGCTTCATTTTCCAGACCTGGAGTTGGGGCCATGGTGAGGAGCACATGAAGGGTGAGTCATGTGGTAGCAACATTTTGTTTCGCTGACCCAACACAGACATACACAATCACAGACAGACACACACACGCACACACTCACACACGCAGACACGCACAAACACAGACAGACACACACACGTACACATACAGGCAGACACACAACACACACGCACACACACAAACGCACAGACACGTGTGTGTTTTTTGTATGTGTGTTTTATGTGTGTATTTCTAAGCGTGTATCTATGTGTGTGTGTGTGTGTCTTGTGTCCCATGTTGGGTTTGTGGTTGTGTTCTGCTAATAAGTGTCTTGTTAGCTGCTGGGTACCAGTATAACCCAGCAGTACATGGCCACTCAAAAGGCACACACACACACACACACACACACACACACATAGGATTAATGATCTTTTTTAATGATTCCTTTCTATATTTATATTTGATTTGTATATAATATGATATTTATAGTTTCTGTCACCCTGGATCAGCACATTCAAACAGTCCAATTTGTCAACGTCCGTTATTGCAGCGCTGAATCTTCAGAGCTTTTCAATTATCGTTGACATCATTTATCAGAAGTGAAGGGCAAACTTTATTGCTAATATTCCCAAATCTAATTAAATCCTGTTGTTTTTAACCTCTTTCTCTGCCACAGAACAAAAAGTGGTTGGGGGTTGGCTGATATTGGAGTCTTTACAGTTTATATACCAGTACACACTTTCATACTGATTCTAACAACATTGCTATACACAACAGCACACAACCATACTGCAGTACACAACAATACATAACAGTACACAACAATACATAACAGTACACAACGGTACAGCAGTACACAACAATACACAACAGTTTGTATATCACAATACACGGCAGTACACAACTGTACACAACTGTACACAACTACATCACAATACACAGCCGTGTACATCAGTACATAACAATACATAACAGTACACAATAGGACACAACAGTATATAACAGCACATCACAATACATAGCAATACATAACAATACATAACAGTACACAACAGTACATCACAATACACAGCAGTGTGCATCCGTACATAACAATACATAACAGTACACAATAAGACACAACAGTATATAACAGCACATCACAATACATAGCAATACATAACCGTACATAACAGTAAATAAATAAAAATTGATTATTTATAGAGCATTTTTATCCAAAGCGCTTTACATTGCCTCACATTCACCCATGGTGGTGTCAACCATGCAAGGTAACAACCAGCTCGTCGGGAGCAGTTAGGGTTAGGTGTCTTGCTCAGGGACACCTCGGCACTTAGCTAGGCAGAGCCGGGGATCGAACCAGCAACCTTCCGGTTGCTGGACAAGCTCTACCTCCTGAGCTACTGAGCTACTGACGCCCAACCGTACACAACAGTACATCACAATGCACAGCAGTGTGCATCCGTACATAACAATACATAACAGTACATAACAGTACATCACAATACACAGCAGTACACAACAGTAGATAACAATACACAACAGGACACAACGGTATTGCAGTACACAACAGTATATAACAATACACAGCAATACATAACTGTACACAACAATACACAACAGTACACCACCGTGTAACACACAGTTCTTGCATCAGTCATGCTACATGACTGGGGAGTTGCCGTAGTGACATGACAGGAGATGATATTGTAGTGCCGGGAATGCAGTACTTTACTCTTGTAGGGCAGGCTAGTCTAGTGGTTAGGATGTTTGACTCCTACTCAAAAGCTTCTCAGTTCAAATCCCGACCTCCGCAGTCTGTCAAGACACCTGTCTGCTGCGTACAGAGTTGTATTAGAGAGTCTGTGGGTGGGTGGGTGTGTGTGCTGTGACCTGTGAGAGTGTGGGTTAATGTAGCTTAGAGATACATCCTGATGAACACGACACCAGCGGAGTTACCACCTGGACCATATACCGGAACTTCACCCACGCCCGTGCAATCAACATCAGCTGTGAACATGGACAGAATAATACAATTAACTGGATATATTTTGTATCAACTTTGAGCTGTGGTATCGCATGTTTTAAATGAAAATTATAATCATGATAGACATTTTCGTTCACTATGGAAACAGAATACTTTAATTCAACGTGTTGGCAATTACATTAATGGTGATGATTAACTGTAGAAATAGTTTAAAAAGTATAAATGGAACAGTATATGTCTGTCCCTCATACTTAACATTTGTTCTGCCACCCTGTATGCCTGCACGCCCCTGTCTTTAAGTCTCGTCTCATGTAGTATTACTGACTAAATATATTATTTATCTTGTCTCTTAAAGCATTCTGTTTGTCCATCTGATCTTTCACCTCCTCCACTATGCTATCCCGGCGTTGCGTCTCCTTGACAACCCTTTCATTCTCTTTCCTCTGTCCTTTTTTTTGGGCGAGTCAGAGCCGCCCCGCCTGTCAGTGAGCAAGAGTCTTTGTAACAGATTCTGACAGCAGCCATTTTGGCCACGGTTCCCTAAGTGTATTTTGATATCAGTGTTTAGGTCAGGGGACAGGGTTGACATGTTCCCTTTATTCCAAACGGTTACTTCAGACACACTGTCTGTGGGTACGCCAGGAACATTGTTTGGTGCATTGAGAAATACAGACAAACGCACGCGCACACATAACACAGACCCACATAACACACACACACATACATACACAAACACACACATATAACACAAACACACACACGCACGCACACACATAACACAGACCCACACACACACACACACACACACACACATAACACATACACAAACACACATATAACACATGCACACGCGCGCACACACACATAACACATGCACAAACACGCACATATAACAGACACACCCGCATACACACATTTATTGTGTTGACAGGCAGAGGAGCACAGGAGCAGAGGTCGTCACACTTGGTCAGCCATGTTAATTCCTCGTCCTTCAATAATTCAGTGCAGTTAAACCTAGATCATTCTGCTGTGTGGTCCATATTCCCTGCAGACTAGTCTGCATACTGACACGCTGTTCATGGCTCTCTGTCTAGTAGCGGTCGCCTTTTGCTGACAATATCATAGCCTATTTAACATTGTATTATTATTTGAGAAGTGCTGCCCGAGGTGTATTGCGGTAATGCATGTGCTGATTCACGGTTTTTAATGTATTTTGTGTATTATTCTTTTTGTACGTTGAATTATGAATTATGTGAGCACAAGCACGGATTGTTGATTACTGTTTTGCATTAAAAAACAAACAGGCTTGTGATATCCTGCTGCTTCCCAGAAAGGATAAGGAAAGCTAACTGTAGCAGACGCTGCTGCTACATGCTACTAAAGTGGATTCCGCTGGGCTTCTGCTGGGCTCCTCCGACGACCAACACACGGCATGTTGTTAGGCACAGCAGGTGGTAGTTGCTTGACATGTCAGCACTCTCCCGAGTGCGTGTGGTGAAGGCTGGTTTAACCTGTGTGCATTCATTAGTCAATGCACCACAGGTGTACAGCCTGACCTGGCCCGAATCAGGCTGGGTAAACCAGCCACCGACAACACACACTCCATAATAACAGACTTAATCCATTGTTATCCCCTATGTAGTGGACCTGATGTTGAACCAATGCCTTACACCAGGGTTGAGAGAGACAGAGAGAGAGATAGAGGAAGAGAAAGAGAGAGAGACATTTATACAAGTCTCAGTGTTACAGACATAGCTGTAGCACCACTTGTCTCTGTGACACACACACACACACACACTTGAACCTGCTATGATAAATGCCCCATGCGTGTGATGAATGTTTAATTTGTCTATGGTGTCTCTGTCTCTTCCTCTATGGTGTTTTAACGTACAGTCAGTCTATTAATAGTGTTATGGTTATTTAATTTGGTGAGTCACACTGATCAGTTGATGGGACAGGTACAGACAACCAGCCTAGACGACAGTTTAGGCTGGTACAGGCTAACTCCCAGATGGGGACGCATATGTTTTAATCAGCGTAAATGATTAAAGCTGCCCTAGGCTTATCTTAAACCATAGGAATTCAATATGAATAAATGAAACCCTTCCATCTGTAGTCTCATAGCTTCAAGATCATTTGGTCTAATTTTTAATTAGAGTTAGACCTTAACTTCCTCCCACAATCCCCCTACTATGCTAATACAACATTGTAATAAACATGCCATAGGCTATGATCACATTAATCTTCACATTTTCTTCCACAAAGAAAAAAGCTAATGGCTTTGTATTGCGCTCGGTTCATTCCATTTCCAAACATTTCCTTACTTTATGACCTTACAAGTAATTTGTACTTTTCTCTAAAAAGTCATCGATCACGAGTTAGCCATGTACTTAGAAGTGCCAGGGTCAACTAATACATGTGCCGCATCACGACACATAACACATTTTAGGACAACGGTGGTTGGCCATGGTGGCATATATAATTAATACATATGAAGTGTAGGTGTAGCCAATTTGCAATAAACGGTGGTTATATTAATAAGGCTGTCTGGGCTTATTTGGAAGCCCAACACTTTGGAAGCGTCTGCTTCATGCATCATTCTCTGCGACAGTATAATCTTATTCTGCGGGTCCATTACCACCAGCCACCCGCCAGACATACAAAATGTTCCTTCCATTTAGGCTTTTGGGCTTTTTCTGATTTATGTGGCTCCATATTTTTGTAACTCTGAGTCCATCTGGTTTCATGTGTTTTTGTCATGGCCTCCACACCGCGGCGTCTTGACTTGGTAAAGTGTGTTATCGTAATGACACTTTTAGGACTTGTCCACCTGTGCTTCAAGGACTCTCGTCTCCCACTCAGGCCACTCTGGTCAACAACAATAAAACTCCTCTTCTCTCCTCTCCTTATCCTCTCCTCAGCATGAAGTCTCTCTGATGGCAGCATCTGACTGGAAGTGTATAGAGCAGCTACACCAACCAAGAAATATTGCAGTCATTTCATAGTGCATACATTGACTTAATGAAAAGTAATGAGCCGTTGTTTCCTCCTGCCTGGCTTCCTCTTCCTGTGTTGACATAAATGTTCTGTCCTCTGGTAGACACAGAAGGATAAAAAACCCATTATGTTGCATTTTTGCTGGGAGTAAAACTACCCTTTTTTTATTTATTTTTTTGTCCAGATCATTGGGGGACAGACTGGTCTCTACCCAGAACATTTCAGCTAGGAATCAAGTGAGATTGAAAGGTTCTACAATCTGATGGTCGGATGCAGGTCCCCCCTAATCGATAGTTAGTCCTAACAAGTTGCTCTCGTCTCGCACATACTAACTAAGGTAATGTCAATGGATAAGGTCAGGGTTGCAGTACATACGTGAAAGGGGCTTAGTATAACTATTTCTATCCTACAGTAAGTCCATTGCTGCTCTGCGGTTTCCATTATAATTGGCAGAAGTGAGAGGATGCTGTGTACTGGCTCTGAATGTGTCAATCTGTAGGGTTTTCCTGCCAAGGGTCTGACCAGGTGGGTCTGAATGAAACACACCAATCAGAGGGCACCGTGTCAAAGTACTGCCTGCCAACCCCCCATATATGGTGTCAACGATCACTGAGCTTGCTTGTTTTGTTTGTTAGTTAGTTAGTGAGTCAGTCGGTTAGTCAATTCGTTAGTCAGTTAGTTAGTTAGTCACTCAGTAATTAATACAATGTGTGAGATACTGAGTGAGTTAGTTAGTTAGTCACTCAGTAATTAATACAATGTGTGAGATACTGAGTGAGTTAGTTAGTCACTCAGTAATTAATACAATGTGTGAGATACTGAGTGAGTTAGTTAGTTAGTCACTCAGTAATTAATACAATGTGTGAGATACTGAGTACGTTAGTTACTCAGTAAGACCCCCTGTGAGTGAGTGAGTTCATTAGTTTGTGTTTTCATACATTGATTCATTCAAACCATTGCGTTTATGACATTACACAACCATTGTGTAACCATTGTTTTAATACAGCAGGATCCCGGCTCAGGCTTGATGCTGGACCTAATGGATCCCAGGAGTGGCACAATATTGCAGCAGCAGTCGCAATATGTTTTAATGAGTCTTCCACAGTGAGACTGATCACAGGGGTGCAAGGCTGTCGTTTTCTTGTCTGTCCTGTACTGTGATGGAGGTATCCTGCTTATTAAGTACTAAAGTAGACAATACTATCCTATGATCTACCATGCCATGCCACACTATACTATATTATACTCCACTATATTCTGTACTATACTACTTATATACTTTTCTATACTATACACTACACAATACTTTTCTATACTATACTATACTACAACATACTATTTGTCTATACTTTACTGCTATGCTATGCTATACTTAACTATGCTATGCTATGCTATACAATACTTTACTATGCTATACTATACTCTACTATGTGATGCTATGCTATACAATACTTTACTATGCTATACTATACTCTACTATGTGATGCTATGCTATACAATACTTTACTATGCTATGCTATACTATACTATGTGATGCTATGCGATGCTATAGCTAAAGGAAGAACAAGAAGGGAGGGAGACAAAAGAGGCATGGAGCAAATAAAAGAATGAGGGATTATTAATTCATGTGGAGAAGTGAATGAATGAGTGATGAACACATGAAAACTGAAATGAAGTGAAAGAGAGGAGAGAAAAAAATGGTAGTGGTAGATGAATGGATTATTGATTGTGGATGAGACACTAAAGCGCCAAGTAATGGACACATGAATGAGATTGGAAATAGGATGAAAGGGTGATGTTTGATCGTCAGCGGCAGCGACAACACACTCAGCAGAGTGGCCGGCTGTGTTCTGCTGCAATAGACACACACACACACACACACACACACACATCTGTACACACACACACTCACGCTCCCAAGCACATGCGTATGCTTGAGAGCTCATTTCCATTTAAATGTGCTGTAGCGTGGTTGTAGCATGGCGGAGGAGGGTGGAGGGCGTTGAGTTAAACGCTGTGAGCGGCAGCTCGGCCCGCAGAACATGGAACTCATATTACTGATCTGACACTTCAGCCAGGCTCCCTTCATTCAATTACTGCTGCAGTTAACCTGTCAGTGTGTGTGTGTGTGTGTGTGTGTGTGTGTGTGTGTGGGGGGGGGGGGGGGGGAGTTCG
>OMKP01080012.1:0-17263 GCA_900302375.1 Bathygadus melanobranchus
CGCTACCAATCTACATAAAAATAACGCAGTAACGAACCATTTAGTAACGGTAAGTGAGTTACTGAATTTAAAAAGTAATGCGTTAGAGTACTAGTTACTGCCAAAAGTAATGGCGTTACTTTGTAACGCGTTAGTCCCAACACTGGTTATTATATTATATTATATTATATTATATTATATTATAGTATGGTATGGTATGTTATGTTATATTATGGTATTGTATGTTATAATATACTATATCATTTAATAATATGTTATGTTATAGTTTGGTATGTATAGTTTAATATGTTATGTTATAGTATGTTATGTTATAGTATGATATGGTATGGTATAGTTCCATATGTTATGGTATCTTATATTATGGTATGTTATGGTATGTGTAAGAGGCAGACTCAGTGCCAGACATTCACAGGTAAACAGAGACGGGGAACCTGAGCCCTGTAATTAGATGCTACAGTAGAGGGGAGCTGGTGACCGGTGTCATTCGCCAGAGCTATCCTCATTTTTGGTTTGTCCTCTTATCATCGTTCACAGCGCTCTGCCAGATCCAGATTTGCTGATATGCACAACCTGAACAATGATTACACTCTGAAAAAGAATATTTCTACAAATCTATCCATTATTATTCTACTAAACATTTTAATACACATTTTAAAAAATTGTTGCAATACATTAGAGCAAAGGTGTTTTTGCTATTTAGACGACCACAAAAACGTTATGCTGTTATGTGTCATTAGCATTATTCCCTTCTGGTCCTCACATGAGGAGTGCTGCTCTCTGCACTGGATAGGGTGTCACTCTGCCTGATCCTATTGCTTATTGTATTGTGGCACCGTCTCTATGGCCATCCAAGGAAGAACCCAAAGCTCCTGTCACTGGGGATGGATGCAATGGAGACGGGCTGGAGCGATCGCACAACGTCCAGGCTTCCTTGAAAAGCTGAAGAGCGAAGTCGACCAAGTCCAGATAAAGAATACTTTGAAAAGAAGCAGACAGCTCTCAGTTGACTTTCCTCAATACAAATACCAAGGTAACACCCTACAGTGCTTCTGTAACTCCATTCATCATTCATTGTGTTGCCAGAATAATAACAGCGTTTGTATCCATGTACAGCTTAAAGTATTATTATGAAGTTATGAACGAAAAGTAAATGTGTGTGAATTAATAACCTGTATGCTGGACCAAATACTAAAACATTAATGCAAATATTTAACAATGAGTATAGGACTTGCCTATGTTATTCATCCTCTGCTCATACAATACCTTTCAACCTCCCTTTGTTCCCCATGAACAGGAACCGGAAATGGAGTTAAACTCACTAAGAAATGACATAATACCAGCATCTATGAGGGGCCATCAACACTTCAGCTTTGGAGGGGCCACTCTACCTGAGTAAGTGTGAATAGAGACATTCTCTATAGAAAAATAATGCACAGGGTCTTATTAATGGGTTTGATTGTGTACTTCTACTAATGTTTTGCCTTGACAGAAATGTGACCATACGACATTACAACATCACCTCCACGAAGAAAAGCAACCTCCGTCTGAATGATCAACTGTAGGTAGTTTAACTGAATTTCTAACGACTAAATAAAGTGGTATTCATTGGTCATTGTTCCTTTTTATTCATTGGAATAATGTTTTTGTTTTGGACTTTTTTGTTTCAGAATTCCCAAACCAACAGATATTAAAATGGGGTGAGTAGTTAGGAATTTGGACTTTCTACTTCACTTCACAATTAGTTTCGTCTAAATTCCAAAACCCTTCCTTAAAGAAAAAAATTTTTTACACTTTAACATTTCACATTCAACATGTATTTCTCTTTTCTACCCCTTTTTTCTTCATACACCAAACAGTGAGAGAATGATTCAAGTTGCTGTCCCCAGAGAGCATCCCTATTCATCCCACATCTCCCGCTTTGCCATGTTCCCGTCGTTCCACTCCCCAGATGACCCTCACACTGGAGTAAGAGCAGCCAGCGAAGCCAGTCTCAACCACCTCATCCCTGCCAGTGCCCCGCAGGTTAGAGTTTCCAGTAAAACAATAGGTAAGAGTACACTCACTTCATGGACAGAGCCCCCAGGGATAGTGTCATGTATTATTTTGTCATTTAGCAGACTGACAGTGATCGTCTTTTTAGATGCCATTAAGGATTAGGTAGGGGTTAGGCTGCTGGCTCAAGGATGCTAGGTAGATTGTGGACATTGGGGTTCAAACCCAGAACCTTTCAGCTGGAGGTCAAACACCCTACCCATTAGACTCTCCTGTCCCCCAGGCAGGATGATTCAGATTCCACCTGGACTCTGAATAGCTTCACCTCCTACCCACCTTTCCTCCCCAACCCTCTCCCACCTACCCGATCAATACTTGAATCCCACCCCTCCTGGATCCTTAGCACTTCCATGTTTGTATGTCCTGGCTCTTATGGCTCTGGTACCTAACACATACTCACACATACTTAGATGGATGTGCCTAACACATTCACACGTACTCACACATACTCACTCACTTCTGGTTGTTTTCATTGGAGATGGATGTCCAATAATATTATCTCCTAAAAAGATGATCTAGCAAAGTTATAAATATATTCAGGACGTCTTTACATGTTGTAGGTGCGCCATACAGACAAGAAATCCTAGATGTCCAAAAGACAAGCAGAAACAAAGGCCTCGTGTGGCCTGGAGAACATGGCTTCTTGGATGTGAGAATCTTTGTTTTTGAACCTATACCAAGAAGTCAGTGTTGTTATTTCAATATATAAATAATAGCAATAATAATATCTGCCTTCAGCACACCAAGCCAGTGAAGGCAGAGGGCCAAGTGTTCTACCCCACTCCACCAAAGACTGTGTTACCGAACCCTAAGCTCCGGGACTGGGAGGTCTCAATGTCTGAGCGAACAGCCAACATGCTCAAAAATATGGAGCGGTCACATTGGATTAGCTCTTACCAGTTGCAGTACACAGGTAAAACCATATTTCACATGTATGAGTCTGTTCTTTGTTAAACTATACTAAACTGTCAAAATGATGAGAATTGTGGTTTTAGCTCTGCCTTTAGCACCTCCAAGTAATTTAGACAAAAGATAAGACAATGCTATATCCTTATATTAGGATAATAAAAATCCCAGATGTCTAGTCCCATACCAATGTTTATAAGACATTAATAGACATTAATAAACACTCTTCATAAGCATGAGTAATATGATGCAGATCATACAACTTCTAGAGCAGGGGTGTCAAACCTACGGCCCGAGTAGTGCCTGAATGCTATACTTTTGTAAAAACCCTTTTTTGTTTGATTGGCTGTTTATAGTGTAACATCACATCATTGTTGTGTTACTTATTACTTAGTGTTGAACATGCATCGATAGCCTATTGCAGGGCTATTCAACTGGCGGCCCACGGGCCAAATCTGGCCCATCAATCAAGTCAGACCGGCCCAACGACTGAGACCAACGACAGTTCTTTTTACAAAAAAAATTTTTTTAAGTAGCATTAAGTAGCATTTGGTCTGTTATGGCTATCAACCTCAAATTAGTTTGATACCCCTGTTCCAGAGTATGTCCATGTTCTCCTTCTATGTATTACCATTGATAAATATGTGTCTGTCTTTTGATTGTTGCCCCAACTATATCACCAACTGACATATCCTGTGTATCAAGGGACAGGGATGCAAAAACATGTAGGTTGAAAAAAGAGACAGAAAGTTGAAAAAAAGAACAATAGGTATAGGCAGTATAAGCAATATCATAACCATAGGCAGTATAGGTAATATCATAACCACATGCAATATAGGCAATATTATATTATATTCTAACTAAAATCCAAACTAGTGAGTACCACTGTTTAAAAGGTGAGGAGAAATGTTTTTGTGTTCTGCCTAAGTGACATGGACCCCAGTGATAACAAAAAATATTTGAAATTGACATGGGGGGCGGCACTAGCTGAGGAGGTAGAGACGGTTGTCTGGCAACCAGAAGGTTGCTGGTTCGATCCCCGGCTCTGCCTAGCTAGCGCCGAGGTGTCCCTGAGCAAGACACATAACCCTAACTGTTCACCTGGACTCTGCATAGCTTCCCTCCTTACCCCCACCACCTCTCCTCCCTAACCCACTCCCACATACCAAACCATGGCTTGAATCCCATCCCCTCTTGGATCCCTAGTTCTCACACTTAAAAATAGTACTTAGCATTGTGTAGCATCTTATCCTGACTATCTTGTTTACCAGCAAGGTGTCAACCTAGCAAAGCTTGAAACTTGTTCAATTAACCTAGAAATCATGAGTGCTTGAAACATGTTCTATTCAAATCTTACTGTACCATCAGTGATATATTGTTGTTTCACTCTTTTGACAAATGTAATAAAAGTCAAATGTAATAAAAGTCGGTTTGGACAAAAGCGTCTGCCAAATGCCCTAAATGTAAATGTAAGTTTCACTCGCGCTTATGCACTTGTCTGATGGACGAATGGTCCTGAAATTAGACTAAAAATGTACTACTCGCCAGCAAGCTTAGTTTCCAGCCCTGCTTACCGGGATAGTTAAAGTTAAAAACACATCCAAAAATATTAGTCAGCCAAATGTTACCTTGGCTGAACTTTCCATCCGACCTTCCATGGGGAAATGACGCTGCACTTTAAATGAGGGTGAAAGTACGGAGGGGCTGTGTGCATACAAATCAAAAGTTATAACTCTAGTTCTATGATTGTAGGCGCCTTGTGTAGTGTTCCCCCCATCGGCTTGTCCCGTGCACGCACTTGTGTGCACTGAACATTCAACAATGTTCCAACCAACGTGGGCCCCGCCCTCATATCCCACAGCACCGTGTATATAAGGCCGCACATAGGGGCACTCGTCCTCCACACTATTCTTTCAGCAATGGAGGGTACAGCAGGTGGGAAACTAGACAGCTACGCCTACAATCATAGAACTAGTTATAATAGCATAACTATCGTTCTATTTCATATAAGCTACGCCATCTAGGCTTCGCCTTATGGGCTAAGGTGAAGCTGTGAGTGGAGCCTGATAAATGTACCCCTGCTGGAACCAAGTCCTGTGGCACATCCGTCTCAAGATGCCATGTCTGTGCAAAACACAACAGCTATAATAAACAACCTCTAATTCTCCTCGAAATCACGCAATCAGTGAAGAAGAGAACAGAGTCTGTAACCCTCCCGTCACACAAGGCCTTGCAGCCTTGTGTGATAGTGATAGTTAAGTTACTGACACTCCTCTGAGCAAAGCCATAGAAGTGGCCACACTCCATGTAGAGTGGGCTCTAACAGCCAGCAGTGGAGCCAAACCCTGCTAGGAGTAAGCTAAGCAAACACCCTCACATAACCAGCGAGATCCGTTGAGAGGCGTTGCTTAGAGAGGGCACGGCCCTTGGCAGCATCGCTATAACACACAAATTGTTGCTGTGTGGACCTGAATGCCGCTGAGTGTTGCACGTACATCGCCGATGCCCGAACCGGGCACAAAAGATGCAACTCAGCCTCTGACTCACCAGAATGAGGTAGGGGGTGGAAAGCCTTAGCACAATGTCCCTCGACCTAAAAGAACTGCCGATGTGACATCCCATTGTGAGGTGCATTCCATTGCATGGAACATGATAGTTGTCGCAACATTTAGAGAAAACACCCACTTTGCTGCGTAGAGAGAATTGGATGGGCACTCTGAATCATGCTAACTTCTGAGGGCATACCCTTGTCCAGCAAAATCAACCTCTCCCAACAACCGCCCTGACAGATCAGATGGGAGGTGAATTGATCCATGAGCTTGCGACAGCACATCCGATCTCACCGGAACATGACCCATGCACAAGAGCGCTGCCAGCTCTGTGAACCACAGAGCTGATCGAGATACAGTCTCTCCTATCTGGTGGTGGAACGTGGTGGGAATACAAGAGTGTGTGCGCCATCGCATCTACCTCCAAGAGAGAGAACAACTGTTCATATACACTGCCACTGACACGCTGTCTGTTCTGATCAGACTGAGGGCACGATATATCCTACATATTTAGCACAGTTCTGCCAGGATCATGAGGAAAGTGTAAATACAGTATATACCTGCACTGGCTACCTCTTACCAGTGATGAAAGAAGTACTCAGTAAAAGTATAGTAATATCACACTGTAGATATAAATCCTGCATTGAAGTAAAATTACAAAAGTATTAGCATCAAAATATACTGAAAGTACAAAAAGTACTCATTATGCAGAATGGCCCATTTACAAATAATATATCTTATTTTATTGGATTATAATCATTGATGCATTAATGTGTTCATCGCTTTAATTTAATGTATTTTACGAGGTCTACTTTACAGACTGCTGGGTAGCTTGTGAATTTCCCCCTGGGGACCAATAAAGCCTTATTTATTGATTATATTTTATATTGTTCATTTGAATCTACAAAGTAACTAGTAACTAGTCAGATAAATGTAGTTGAGTGAAAAGATGTAGTGGAGTAGAAGCAGAAAGTAGCAGAAAATACTCAAGTAAAGTACCTCGAATTTCTACTTAAGTACAGTACTTGAGTAAATGTACTTACTTTCCACTACTGCCTCTTACAACCTCAAATAGGATCAGATCTCCTCAAACATTTTACTCTACTGTGAAATGTTCTCCCTGTCCACAGACTGTTGGACTCAAAGAAAAATATAAATATAAATTGTGCATTTTTGTTATTTTAGTTAGTTATTTTTATTAATAGCATGATATGGCTAACTTCATGGTAATGTTTCATCGGTTGAGGATCCGGACCAGCCAATCCATTGAAGATGGATGACTTCAATGAAAACATTCTTGGCAGCACCACTGGAGGAGTAACTTCTCACAATGCACCGCTGGTAAAAAGAAAGAATATAAAAATAGTCTCAGTGAAGATACTTAACGTGTGCATATGATATGAACATTTTAAAAACCAATATCTTTTTGACTGGACCCAAAAGATTGTGAAATAGATTTAATGGTTAGAAAAGAAACCAAAACATGTCAAATCATATGTACCAGGTGGGCTTGAAGCACAGAACAATCTTTTGTTGGCAGCATCATGTTTTCTATTCCCTATTGAATGTTAATACAAATGAGGAATACTGTATTGTATTGTACAATATGCATCATGTAATGCATAGTATACTTGCATTGCGCAATTATGTTTATACAGACAAAAAATCCCATCCACAACAACTAAACATTGTTTAAAGGCATTTACCATAATGCATTTCTTCATCCCCAACAATTATTTTTCTTGCAACAGTGCCATTTTCTAACTGTAGTGCAGAAACTCAATCTCTTTCTAAAAAACATGACCTTTCTGTTTTTACCACCAGAGAGAGTGGTCCCAGCCTACGTTTGTTCCCTCCAAACCAAGAGAAGGCCGCATGGTGGGTAGACGACCTAGCCTGAAGACGACCTTACATCATTCTACAACTGGGCCAAGTGCTGTTGAATCTGAACACCTAAATCAATCTAGGTCTCTCATCCCAGCACCAGCTTGCACCCCAAACATAGATACTACAGCCTCTATAGATGACAATGAACCACAGGAAATCACAGCCCAGACTGTGTCACCCCATGTCTCTGTCCGTGGTTGTGATGAAACAAAATGGATTGCCACAATGACTGGGCCTGATCTGCAGTCCCAAGAGCTGGTGCATGCTAAACAAAGGGAAACAGCTGTGAGTCAGCCTGAAAGCAAAGAAGCACAAAGAGAAAGCAGGGAGAATGAAACAGGCACCTTCATGTATGATGAAGGTCACACTGAAGCCAACAGTCAAGAGAGAAGCACAGTCCATGGGACACAGGCAGAGAACACAGACAAAGGGGGCTGCAAGGCCTTGTGGAGCTGCACACTGCTTTCACAGCCAGAGATCAGCAAGGAGGAAACTGTGAATGATGCACTCGTACAGAGCAGACAAATACATGGCTACAATTTTAAGAGCAAACAGCACATCCAAAACCATCCAGCGTACGCCAAAAACCTGACATCCGTCGTGTCAATGTCCAGAGGGGAACGGTCACAAGCGCATCCAGCACAACATCAAAAAGCATCCGTGAGTATCCTACCACGGTCTAAAGTGCCATTTAACATGCAGCAAGTGGTTCATGGGAGAACATCTTCATCCCAGCGCCTCCCTTCCCTCCTGGAGCTGCAAGAGTCCTTCAGTAAGTCAGAGGCACATCGCGGCTTCAATGACTCCATTATGCTTGTTCCAGTGAACCTGAGAGACAGCGTCGGTGTGGGGAAGAAACACACATTCCATGGCATCAACTGTTACTACCTTCATGGATGATTGTGTATGACAAAGTAAATGGGACACCCCCACCTCTTAATATTTGTAGGTGAAGTTAAACAGAGACATGTGTGTATATATATATATGCTAAACATACATGGCTGAAAAGTTAGAAGGAAATAATGCATACAAGCTTCAGTTCAGGAAACTCTAGGCATCATAGATTTTTTAAATACATAATTTCATAACAATGGTTATATTGTGTATTGTATATTATTATATATTATATTATTGTTTCCATATTGTTAACATGCAGCCAACTGTGTCTGGACCGTAAGGTACAGATATCTCCAGTAGATGGCAGAATATCCTCACATATAAATATATATAAAATACGTAACCATTGATTGTTTTTTTGCCTTGAAATAGTGTAGATTGCAAAAATATGTATCTTAACAAGTAATTTTATTGTGATCATGAATAAATTCAATTATATGGTTCTATGCTAATAATGTATTGATTGACATAATTGACATAATTAGGCCTATAGCCTTTTGCCGTGTTTGGTTGTAGGTAAACTTATCACATCAACTCGGGTACATTGTGAGGTAACAGATTTTTAAAGAGGGCAGTAATTAGCCTCATACCATAAAGGTATTGCTAATGTGAAACAGCAAATAAATTCCCCACCTTAATCAAGCATGAGGTGACGTTGAGTCTACCTCAGTTTGGTTTTAACGGGATTCTGAGTCCATTGCGCATGACTGCTCTGCTCTCTCTGTAAGCGGCAGAGAAGAATCTTCTGCATTGTAAGTCGCAACTGTGGAATATATCATATGTTTTCTTTCTTCTCGTATGATAAGATAGGCTACATTATATCAAAGTTAAATATAGCCTACTCAAATGGGTATTTTCTGAGATATTGTTCTAATAACCTGGAATTCGCAGCTGAAACTGAAGGTGAGTTGTTTGTACTTGGTTTACATTCGCGTCATTAGTAGCCTATTGGGCGAATCGGAAACGAACTCAGCGAAAGTAAATTATGTATTTGATGATGAAAAAAACGGGGTAAATAGCCTAAATGCTCGTAGGATATTATAATGGCCATGAAATGCGTATTCAAGGACGACATCGGGTACTTTTCTTTTCGTTGTTGAAACGCAAACAATATCCAGCCAGCATTTGCCCCGTAAACTAATTAAACGTGATTTTTTTCTGATCATTGTATTCACAAATTTGATCTCAGTATAGCCTTTACATTTATATGAATTTTAATACACTTTGGACGAATATTATTATAGTTAATGTATCAACCATTACCCAATTACACAAGTAATCCATGTGTAATTGGGTAACTATTTGTACAATTATATGGGTATTTTAGTCTTCCCATATTGACTCTTCCTCTCGCGCAACGCGCACCTGGGCGCACGAGCATGAATGTGTGACGCAAAAACTCGTAGGTCGAGTCGGATCTATTTACACTTTCTACATGACATTTAAGAGTCATTGTTTAGCTTCATGATTTCGTGAGAATGTGGTGATGGCACAGCTACAGGTAGGCTTTCTTTGACTTAGACTTAGAGTTAATTTGTCACATACAAGTACAAGTACGCTGCAGTGAAATGTGCTAACAACAGAAAGAAAGAAACAAAGAAAGAATTAACTATAATGGAAGGAGTCTCTGTATATACAGTATGTAGTTAGGTAGGTAGGTAGGTAGGTAGGTATGTCCTTTGATATTCTCGAGCCTTTCATCAACTTCGAACTGGCACATTTTGAAGGGTTTGAAAAGGCACTGCAGTAGTATAATATAATATGTAATATAATATCATACTGTAATAGTCTATAATAAATAGTCTGTCAGGCATGTTGTGTAGTCCATCAGAGGGAGTTTAGTAGTCGGATGGTCTGTGGGAAGAAACTCCTACTGAGCCTCTCTGTGTTGGCCTGTGAGGCTGCGGTCGCGCCTGGCAGACCTCAACAGAAAAAACACTGCAGTAGATCAGCAGTAGATCAGATCTGGTGCTTCTATTTAGAGCAAAGATCAGGTGTGTAGAAAGTCACCCTCATCACATAAGGTCTACCAGTTCCCTACAGACTAAAGCCAGTCTAACAGCAGCATCCATTCCCTATAGTATTAGGCCTACTCCCATACCAATTTTAAATTGGAAGTTGTGTATTTGATCATCTGGGTTGAAGAAAATGTTGTGTAAATGTTATTCCAGGAAATTCAATTGGGCTACCCTTTTCCTTTGGCTGATGTCAATAGTAACACAGGTATGCCTTTCAGCTACATAAACTGACATGGGTGTGTCTGTGTGTGTTGAAACATGCACAGAAATCAAATGGGGCTACTCAGCATGCTTTGGAGAATTTTTGTAAATGCTGCCATCACATTGGTCCCAGGTGTAACTCGGCCTTCGGAACATAGCCAATCTTGTGACTATGTTCCCCACTCATTTTTCAGTTTTAGTTAGTTAGAAGATACAGTACTTGTATTAAACAAGAATGACCAGACTCCATCCAGGACGTAGTGGTGAGAGATAATTGTTTACACTAAACATTAGTATACTGTAAACTGACTCATACAGGTTTAAAAGACCTTACAGTCCCACTTGCTGATGAATAGTGACATCACACCCTAACCCCAACGCTTTAATATTGTGCATTTATATGACATATATATAGCCTATAGCAAACCTGGAACCTCTATCTAGCCTATTTGGAGTCACTTAAATGCACTCAAATTTAAAACTACTTTCTCTGAATACCTTCACGGTTCATCTCAGGACATTATACAGAGCCCAGTCAATGAGGAAAATTAATCAATAAAAAACAAATTAGACCGTTCTTCCATGTGAATTCACCTTTGGGTTGACTTATTAGCTCTGCTATAGCTCCAGGGTTGGAGAGAGCTTTTTTTGTGACAGGACTTTTGATGAAGACATTAGGCCCACACTTGTGAAGTAAAATAGCCAGACCCAGCAGAGAAGCTCTTATTTGTAGGAGGATGCGTGCTGGAAGATGTTTTTCTGTGATACTGTTCTTATGATGTAAACAGGTGTTTTTAGGTACACTAGGTTTTTTTGCAAATGCAATTATTATAAAGCCAATACAGTCGTTCCTTTATGTTTCTAGTCCTAATCAACAACTGGGTAGTTTTCAAGTGAGTTTGCTTTGTTTCAAACAAGATTCATATGTCCATTAGGTCTCCTTTATTTTTTCGTGGCTACCATTGTTAGCTCTCTGGTGGTGCTAACATGTTACAGGTCGTGCCATTTCTTGCTAACATGGTTCAAGCCATGGGGAGGGCTCAAAGAAGAAGACCTCAAAGAAGGCAGATGATCTGTAACTCTGCTATAGACAAAATTGTATTAATCAGAATGGCATTTTAAATCCTTCCTTTACAGAAGCATTTAGGGATTAGTTGATGTGGCGCAAAACACTTCTCCACATGTAATTTATTTATTATAACAGAATTGGTTGAAGACTGAATAATTCAAAGTCTTCATCTCAAAGCATGGCAGCATGGAAGTTCTTCAATAATGCAGGGCAGGGCATTTTGTTTGTCTTTTAACTGCCATATGCTAGATTTTGCAAGTTATATTCTGACTAACTAGTGCTACAACGTTATGCTAATGCTACGTTGTCATACTAGCTTCGTATCTCATGATAACGGTAACATTAGCATAGGGTGACCAGACTTCTCGGGTTGTCCTGGATTGTCCCAGTTTCAATCTGGTTGTCCCAACAAATATCTGTAAAACACAAAAATGTCCAGATTTTCACCACAAATAATATTATATTATATATTATATTATACTTGACTTATTAGTGATGTAAGGCAGTGAACTAAATACTCATGGTGAACTATATCTATATTATCAAAAAGCTAGTTACTTTATTGCTTATAGGTTCAGAAATGCTAATTAGGGGCTATTAGTTGTTATTGTACTATTACACTTTGGGGAATGGATGGAACAGCAATACTGTCACAATGCAACAATTTGAGCATTTCTTTCACTACATTTTCAGATCTGTTCAGCATACTTGTTACTGAACAAGCATTACTAAAGATGTTGTTAATATCTCGGGTAGCTGACATTAGGTTACATGTGGTTTACTAGTGTAGTACTGTACATTGAGAGGAGACCGACAAGAGGGGAGGATGAGGTTGAGAAGGGAGAGCCAAATGTGGAGGATGTGGTTAATTAACCGGATGTAGTGCTGCTGAGTTAGTGAGCTGGCGACATGTCTGATACTACATACCCATAAATATCAATGGCCTGACACATATAAGACACATTTATTTATTTATTTCTGTATTACAGTACTGTATGTACAAGTACTTCATCTTAGAGTACATAGGCTTTATTGGCATGTGGAAAACAGGTGGATACAAAAAATCCCAAATCTAAAAATGTAATATAATACACATTCAAACATGTATACAGTGAAAACCCATCTCCATAAACATTATTGACAGTATATGAGGCTATATTGACCATGATACATAAGTGTCTAAGTGACTTAGGTGTCCTGTATATGCTACAATATTGAAACTATAGATTATATATTACACCATTATACGTAAGAGTGTAAAGTGTCTAGTGACTAAGTGTCCAGTGCTGTGTGTCGCGTAGGGCTCAAGGAGGTAGTCCACTGTAATGTGCGGGTGTACGTGTAATCTTCAGGGTAGAGGGTGGGCTCTCTCTCTCTCTCTCTCTCGCTCTCTATCTCTCTCTCTCTGACATCTTAGTATCTCTCTCTCATCACTCCATGTGACGCTGCTGAAGGTACAGAGTTGGGTGCAAGCTTTGTGTACAGCTTGGGCGCCATCGTACGAGCTTGACTCTTGGAAAGAGTCCTTGTGGCCTTGGCAGTCTCTCAGCAACATGCCTGAAACGAACACATCCCATCTGTTGGCTCCCCTCCTACAAGATGTCTCTGCACAAACACAGGCTTCAGATAGCGCACACCTTAATGTGGCAAATCTGCATCTTCACGTCCCTATGACTCACACATTTGCTAGTTAATATGCATGCATGCAATGGTCTCTACTAGTTATGAGCATAATGAGTGAGGTGATCTATCCATAAAGTACTTTGTGCTCTATAATGGACCAAGTGTGTGGTTGGTACAGTGTGTGCTACACTAATGATCTAGCAAGCTTATGTGTTGTTTTATTAAACATATAAGGCACATATAAATGTGCCATAACACATTCAACAAAATTAGACTAAGTATTCCTATTGCCTACTTAATTAAACAAACTACAGTTGGATTGTTTAAGATAGGACTTGTAAAATCCTTTTTCGTTATATCGGAATGCTACCTTGCACAGGTGCAATATCTAGGGTATTGAGATTCAAGATGAGGCTTTGAGAATATCGTTTGCCCTACTTCTAGGTGTAGCCTACTGCATAGCCAGTGGTTGAAGGAGAGATTTGTTGCTGTGCCTGGCTAAACTAGAGCATAACCTTTCCTCTCTGGGGCCGTAGTCCACTCACTACTTCATTATTCTTAATAATAACCTTCATTATTACCCCATTTTAGACAGATTAGACTTACAGTCAAAGCAAATTCATTACTGATGAGCTTTTTTTAGGGAGAAACCCATATCTTTTTTATTGGTCATTTTATGGTTTCATTTGAAAATTCATACAAAAATAAATACATAGGGGGCTGGGGCGGTGTCAGAATGTAATCAAATTGAAAGTGCTCAACGCATTTGGAGCAAATTGGTTATATGAATGCAATGGCTATGGAGTCACAAAACACGATATAGGCTATCCCAAAAAAGTTGGTAATATTGAGAACTGAGATTTCAATGTCTAAATTGTATTCCCCCTATAGCTACTGGTGGTTATGCTGTCCATACTGGTTAATGCAATAACCAAGTCTGAGAGCCTAGCAGAGTAATGCATGGATGTAATAGGATTACTGGTATTAAGTGGGAACTATTAGATCCATGAAATGGGGATGTCCTTGACAGCAGCCAGTAGAAGACGAAAACGAATACAGAAGTATGAATACAAATGCTGAAATAAATGATGAAACATTTCAGGACATGGGTTATATAGGCTGTAGGCTATATACTGTAGCAATTTTACTACATGCTAAATTGCAGCATAAGTGATGACTATGGGTGATGAGCTGATGATCAATTGGTTAATGTTAACACTTGGATGTGTTACGGATAAAGGCAGGGAATGCATTAATAGTTCTTACTGTATATCATATGAATACAGTGTTTTGTGTTTATTGGCTATTATTCAAGCAGCAATAGATTTAAGGTAGTTTTACAAATTGTTAGCTTCCATCCCCAGCTTCATGTTGAGAGGAATGAGCGGTCAGCATTTGATTAGCTAAACTGTGAGTTTCACAAAGCCTGTTGAATCATATGTAAAGGTCAATTATTTTTGCAGAGCTTTCTTACTGGTCAAATACCAGGAAGTCTTATGGATCTTTGCCACTCATTTAAAAAATGTGTATTGATTTGCAGTACATTTAATAATTCTGCCATGACTCATTTATATAGAATTGGCATTACTGTCAGACTCTGGAGACTGTAGATGAAAAACCCAGTTTCATATCATTAATTGTAGTATGCTGTACAGAGTCCCCTGCTCGAATGAACTAACAGCAGCTACATACAACATTACTTAAACGGAGTGGACACATATAGTCTATGTGACTGTATATTGATGTAATTTCACCTGCGTAACTGCTAGTGAGCGCACATGTTTTATAAGTTATATTTCTAGAAATGTTATAAACATATAGAATGTCTGCTCGCTGTTTGGGCTGCTCGCTGATCGGGCTGATTGGGTGGCACTAGCTCAGGAGGTAGAGACGGCTGTCTGGCAACTGGAAGGTTGCTGAGTTCGATCCCCGGCTCCCCCTAGCTAATTGTCGAGGTGTCCCTGAGCAAGACAGGTGGTTTAGTTTGTAGGATCCTGTATGCTGGTATGTCCCAGCACTTGAAATAAAACTTTATGCTTGTGTAGCATCTTATCCTGGCTACCTGCTGTTGTACAGTAAGGAGTCAACCTAGCAATTGTAAGCTTGTAAACGTGTTCTATTGACCTGGCAACCAGGAATGCTTATAACTCGTTCTGTTCTAATTGTACTGTACCTTCAGCAATATATTGTTGTCCCCCTCTTTCGACAGATGTGTTACTTTTTGTAAGTTGCTTTGGATAAAAGCATCTGCCAAATGCTCTAAATGTAAACCATTGATAGGAAAAAAATATCAGTTGGGGCTGTAGGTGGTTGTAGTTCCCTGAATTGCCTTTTGTCATTGGTTATTCTCTGCTGGATACAGGCCCTCAGTCATTTGCTAGTCGAATAAAGGTGCTGTATACAATCACAAGGTCAGCATGCAACTTTGTGGTCATAACATTTGGAACTAATTTGGAATTAAGAATGACTTGAACTGACATTATCTCATCAATGAGCTAATTTCTCAGTTCAAAAATACATTGGAACAAAAATAACATAACCGTAGATAACAATAAGCTCATAGGGGCCTTCAAATATGACTCATACATGTCACAGTGTGCACCATTACACACACACAGACACACACCTTCGACAGAATCTTCTGGAATCATGAGTGTGAGTGACACTTTCAAAAGGACATCTGTTCATACAGCATGGCTGCCTCCATAACAAAGACATTAGATTACAGGCCAGAGAACTTCCAGGTATTCATTCACCTAAGCTCATAATTACTATCGTCTGCCAATAGACTGAGCTGCAGTCAAGCATCCTATGTCACTCAATATAATAGGAGAGGTGCAGTAGACTTCTCAAGAACCATCTTACCTCGGGATAGCTAGGATAATGTATACTATTAATACCATTCTCATAGAATGGTATTCATAGTCTTCATAGGTTATTTAAGGGAATTACTACTACAGGCGTACGTACGTACATGAATAATAAACACTATGTTTATATGTTTATATGATAAATGTTTCTGTCATTTCATTTTTATTTGCTTTTGCTACACGTGTTGTGAAAACAGAGTCAAACCAAAGTGAATAGGATACAGCTGTAGGTGTAGTATTCATTCAACCTTCCCCCATACCAGCTGTCGGCCTTGTCATGGTTGTGCATGCTGGGAGAGGTAAGAGGTGTAATCTGGCCGTCACCACCACAACAAGCGTGGGCTGTGTTGGTGTTGGCTGGGTGGTGTGATCAGTGGAAAGTGGATGAATTAATGATGTGAGGCAGAACGCTGCTGGTTCTTGTCCTCTCCTCTAGCCTCCCCTCTAACTGTAGAATCCGCTGGATGACCACATGCTCAGCAGGAAGGGAAAACCCATGGTGCTGACCACTGATCTCTGTCCAGGGACCACAAACTAGGACTGCATGCAGTAACATTTGTTTTGGAATAGGAGACTAAAATACTATCCTGCTACTGGTGAGTCTATAATCTGAATTAGAACTGTGTTTACTAAGTCATCCATGTTGAAACAGAGCTAACAGAGCTACTTGCAAGCTAACTTGTTGAATTGAACTTAGAATTGAACTGTGTTGTTGCTATTGTTGGTAAGTTGCCAGCTTCAGTCTAAGCTGTCTGCAACTGATATTGAGTAGAGAAACTGAATTAGAGCTGTTTTCTGCTAAACTATTATTGTAGAAGTTGCTAGAACTAATTCAAGCTAAACTTGAATCTAACTCGCAATTAACTTAGCTACTTTACATTTAACTTTACATTACAAAGTTCCTTTTTAGGAAAATATCTAGTTGTGGCCTACCTGCCACCTATTGTTGTGTTGAGTGGGTGATTAACCGAGTTTCAGCTACCCCAAGTGTGGCCAATTGCCTTGATTGTGGTGGAGGAGCTTAGACCTGCATGAGCTGCACAGGTTAGCATTTGTATAGAGCTAGTTTGTATAGTGTCAGGCCCTTCGAACGAAGACCGCAGAACAAAGACCAGGGAGTCGTTCTGCAGGAGTCAATCGAAGGAGTCAACAAGCCACATCTCCTTCTACCTATCATAGCCATCGTAGCC